>JTDE01005609.1:13117-44731 GCA_014338405.1 Paragonimus skrjabini miyazakii
GCATCTACTAGCGTGAACGCGTCCTGTATTCCCAGACGTTGTTGATAGCCTAAGTCAATCGGGTGGAGCATCTACTAGTGTGAATGTATACTGCGTATGTAGACGTTCTCCATAGCTTAAGTGAATTAAGTTGAAGCATCTACTAGCGTGAACGCGTCCTGTATTCCCAGACGTTGTTGATAGTCTAATTGAGTCGGGTGGAGAAGCTTCTAGTGTGGTCGTATACTGCATGCTGAGACGTTATTCATAGCTTAACTAAACGAGGTTGAAGCATCTAATAGTGTGTATGCATACTCAGACGTAATTCATAGCTCAACTGAATCAGGTTTTGAGCAGTTACTGTTTGGAACACATAGTGCATTCTGAGAAGTTGTTGATAGTCCAAGTCAATCGGGTGGAGCAGCTGCTGGTGTGAATGTATACTACATACGCAAGCGTTATTCATAGCTTAATTAAATGGTGTTGAAGCATCTATTAGTGTGAATCTGTGCTTCATACTCAGACGTTCTTCATAGCTCAAGTTGATCAAGGTCTGCACAGACGGACGTTAATCATAGTTGATGTGAATCAGGTTGAAGCAGCTACTATTGTGAATGCATACTGCATACTAAGACATTCGTTAGTGACCAGGTCAGCGGGATCATCCTCTGAATGGATCAAAGGCAGCAATGTTTAATAATGAATCCAAGTTTATTGTACTATATACAACTCTTAAGGTGGAGGACAGTTTGACGAGTTGGTTCGCAGGATTTCTCATTCCAGGTATGACTATGAAGTGGTACTTGGCGAAGAGCCAGGTTCCTACATTGGCGATAGAATGAAAGTGTGATATGTATACCGCAACCGGCTTACTCGGACATATCTTAAATATTTTCTGCTTATACGATTCATTACACTGGGGAACCTTTTAGGTTGGAATCTAAGGGCTGAAGATGCGCAAGCGTTTTCGCGAAAATGGTGGAAAAAATTTTCATCACCAACCTAATACTTTTGGGACTCAATCGATGTATTTCATTTTTTCATTAACGCCGCTCATTTACAATTGATGTGCTGTAAGTACTTTGCCTGAAATTCCGATTTTAAAATTTCATAAAATATTTAAAAATCAAGGATTCGCGCC
Organism: Paragonimus skrjabini miyazakii; assembly: GCA_014338405.1. NCBI lineage: Eukaryota > Metazoa > Platyhelminthes > Trematoda > Plagiorchiida > Troglotrematidae > Paragonimus > Paragonimus skrjabini miyazakii. Next base: position 14,238 of record JTDE01005609.1, read on the forward strand.
AAAGAGGACCGTTTTGCCTTTCGAACGACCTTCAAGGCGAATCCCGAGAAACGGATAATTGCCGTTCAATCTGGTCCCCTGTGACTATTTCAGGTAGATAGCGGTCGATGAATTGTCATCCATAAAAGGGCCTGCACCTGCCACTATCACTTGATCGTTTCTATCAACAGTCCATATGGGACAGTGTAAATGGTGGTAGTATGTCCCATTCTATCATTAACGCCCTACGTGCTGTTAAGTTTATTGCCTTCTGACTATGTTCGAGTGCAATTTGCCGCTTGTAATCCGTTTAGAACACCAATTGCTAGCCTCTGTCCTAAAGGGGTGTGCAATGATCAACTTTTCTGTTGACTGCGGTGGATGGATGGAACTCAGTTCATCGTCAAAATTGATGAATAACTGGCCACTAGGAGAAGTACCATCGTGGGTATTACTTTTTAAAATCCTGGATACTTAGTGTCATAGAAGAAAACTCGGAAGGTGCTCGTGGTGATTTGCTCTAGGATCAGGCGAGATGCGGTCACCTTATTGCAGGCCATCCGGGAACAGGTCTGAGTAGGCCGGTTACTTTATTTAGATTTTTCACCCACGGCCTTACACCATGATAGCAACGGACGCATTGAGAGCTTACATAGCCATGGATGAAATAGCATACCATGAACATTGGACAATTAACCAGTCAAGGAACTTCGTGGATTCCGTAAACGAGGTTATCCACAAACAGAATGTCGAAAGCCTTTGGTCGTTTGCTACGAAGCACTTTCGGACCATATCTGAAACGTACTTACAACACAGCCAAATTGAGGGGCCTTTATCAAACTCGCAAGTTACCTGCGCCTACAGTCAAAGGAGATCAACCTATCGGCGCCAAATTACACTGTATTTACCAATTCTCATGTGACTGCGGAGAAAGTTACATAGGCAGAACCGATAGATCATTGGTCTCAAGAATGAGGAAACATGTACCTAAGTGGGTTCACAAACAGGCCTCAAAACCGGACGCTGTAGTCACAGCGTATCGTAAGCCCCCAGCTTCGTCGATCGGACGACAAATCCTGTCAACTGGCAACAACGTGGACTTGACCTCAGTTTTCACCATCATAGTACGCCACCACAACCCACGGTTTCTAAAATTTGCTGAAGCCGTCGTGATAAACCGGTTCAAACATGTGTTGTGTGCACAAAAACAATTATTTGTGAACGTGAGGTTACCATGGTCCTAAGTTACAGTGAGTGTCATTAGGATCACACGATTGGACGTTTTTGTTATTGTTCGTTTCTTTGTTCATACCCCCCAAGTACTGTAGACGTAAAATTTGAAGTTTCACGTGTTATTGGTTACTTGGTACTGACGAGCTAATACGAAATGCTAGCATCTACCAGTGTTCGTCTTCTCACCATTTTATTCATATCTATAACGTCAGTTTTAGTCGCATCTTCAGACCACTCGCCGGGAACGAGGTCTTGGAAACGTGATTGGCGAGATATTGTTCATCTTTTTTAACACGGAAGTGGTGTAAATGATATAATATACTTCGATTTATTATTGCAAGCGTTCGCTTCTCTGATTTATCAAGACGATGAAACAATTAGCGGTTAATAACCATCAGTTAATTTGGAACTGCGTGGCGTACAGGCAATAAGCTACAATTGACCATAGTCAGAAGGCGATAAACTTAACACCACGTAGGGCGTTAATGATAGATAATTATGTATTCCACCATGAAATTTCCGATGGAAGCATTTTAAGAACGCGAAATCGACTACGAAGGAAAATCTGATGATTTTGTGGAAGAAAATACACAACATTTTTCTGAACAAATGTGCAAATACGAAATGTTTAGGTATAGCCATTCTCTGTCGGTGCGACACAACTACTATATTCAAAACACATATATATATATATGTCCAGAAACATATATTTTAATATTTCACGAAAACTTTGAAAACTTTCTCTTCGCGCTCAGCTGGCCGTTACTAACTCGTTTCGGACACCACACCGGCGACCAACACAATTGCCGTGACGAGTGATTGTGACTCGCACATCGGTATGGCGCTCAGTGAACCGAAGATTGAGAGGTTTTGTGAAATCCTTTTCTGCCTCCGGTAGGCCATTCCAGTGATGCTGGGCTGGCACATGAAGAGTTTTTCATACAACACAGTTTGCTGCGACGACTGTCAGTATTAAGTTAGTTACCCTGAGACAAGCTTAACCTTTGAGTCGCAACAGACGAGCGCAAGTATGAGCTGATTTAACTGAAATTTGACGGCCTGTTGCCATACCACCCCAAAGACGACGGTGTTCAAGAGCGGACACTTCAAGCCACCTTAGTATCTTGGTATACGTCAGTCTTGTCAGTACTATAACCCGTTTGGTGGCTCCTCGTTATGTCTGCTCAAGTAGACTAACATCCTGAATTGACAAGATGAACAGGCTTAAAAGGTGAGTTATTATTGGGGCCTCCTAAGACTGCGGAAGAGACTGGGGTTTAGGTCTGGTGCAGACGACACACATTACTATCGACAAAGCGGACAACGCTATCCGCTTTATGCGCCATTGTAGATGTGTTAAGAGAAACCCCTAAATCGTGTTGTACCACCGTTTTGAAATCGTTCTGTCGCAATCCACATAGAGGAATGGGCACCCACCATGTAATACGTTCTTTTAGTGCTTTAGCGAGCATGAAGTACTGCATATTTGCTGGCACTGAAGGGCAGCCGTTCTTTCGCCAACCATCCATAGAGTCTATCGAAGCCTCACAGAAAAAATCCCCATTTGTTAAAACGAATAAAACAGAGCAGATTTTTGTATCATCTGCGTACATCAGGCACTCACAGTGCGTCATGTGTTGTCACTGATGAATGCAGGGAAGAGTCAGGCACCTGACATTGGGCCCTTTTGTACACTTCTTGTAGCCGGGTGAATGTTGGAGTATTCCCCACATACTCTTATGTTGTATAATATGCCGGATAAGTAGTCCCGCCAGTATCCCAGCCATACTTCAGTAATTTTACAGGTCTTAGTAATAGCGGGAAACATTTGGTGATCAACCCTATTAAATACCTTTGAGAAATTAATTAACACCATGTTTACGCCTCGACAGAACCCGGCTGTCTTTTTTACGAAATCGCATGCAAACAGCGATTTAGTGATGAGCAAGTAGGCTGGGCAAAACCCGTGTCGAGCAAGTGCAAGGGAATTACTGAACTTCAAGTGGTCGTCTGCAAAACATTCCGCTTCTTTGGGGTCACCGAAAACAACACAATAGGACGATCGTTTACAGTATTATCGCTGTGCTCATCTTTGTGAATGGGCGTTTTGGGATTGTGCTTCCGTTCGGTAAACACCCTACCGTCCATTACTAAGTGAATAAGGAAGTAGCGCAGTGTGGTTTCCTAGTGGTCAGCACACCCTTTACGGGAGCTTGGTATGACATTGTCAAATCCAGGTGATATGAAATTTTAGCTGTACGAACTACCTGAAAACATCAACTGGAGACATCTAGGGGATCTCAGAGAGGTACTGGCCATCTGATGCTTGTATTCGTGGCAGCTGGCGTGGCTCGTAACTACTGATGAAGGTTGCCTGTTACTGAGGGACAATAAGCTCCACTGCCACAGAACTGGATTCGGTTAGCCCATTTGTAGTGGCGATACGTGGTATGCCAGACTTTGAATTTCGCATACTGTACAGAAAAGCGTAAACAGCTTAAAAGCGTCCTCTCGAACAGATCGTCAAGTCAATCTAAAAGCTAGTGTTATCACGTCCGACCACAGCGTTGCAGTTGCTGCATGTCGCGTTTCAGTTAATGCATGCCTGATTCATATTCTCCGACTGAAAGTTATCCCATGGCTTACGTTTTAGCTATTTGGGCTTGCGAGAGCTTCATATCGACCAGCATCCAATTTTTTCCGACTGAGGCATTCTGAGGGGTTATATCGCCTAACCGATCGATGCAAATCCTTCCTAACTGACGTACAGTGATTATCTGAAGAGAACGTTGCTTTAGTAAGTAACTCCATGATCGCAGGAATGTCTGCTCGGCTGAACGCCCAATGTGCGCTCGTAGAGTTTTCTAACCAACTGGAGTTACATCCGAAGTCGAACGATACAGTGACGTGATCACTTAATCCCAGAGGAGAGGTTCACATGACATTGCCAGTCATCGTTGACAGTACAAAATTCAGTTGGGAAGACAGTCTACCGTGGCACCATCTTGTTGCGTTCTGAATGAGTTTAGTGAGACCTAGGTCGGTCATAGAACTTGCACTGCCCGATGGGCCTGGATATTCATGAATGCCAATCGTGGACCGTGAGTTCCTGAGCTGTCGCGTTCGGGAAGATTACTTTCCTGGGAAAACTCGTTTTAATAGCTTGTTATCTGGTGCGGAAACTGAAAACGTCGAAATCCGCATCATGGACCCACATCTGTTTGCTTTAAATGACCGTAAATTGAAAACGACGTTATCGTAATTGTTTTCCAAAAATCAGTATGGCTGCTGTTGTTGTGGTCGATTGTGTGTGCCGGTGTTAACACAAGGGCGCTGGGTTATTTTCAATTCATTTTTCTACCTTCGTCATCTGTTTATCGTTTAATTTTCAGTTGTTTAGTTTTCATTCGTAGGAAAAGGATTATAATCCGACTTCCAAGGCGATGTTTGAGAATCGCGAATTCCGCTCTCTCTCACAGGTTTAGAAATGTCTTAAGGGGTACATGAACGAAGCGGGCGTTATTTGCGTTCCTGTGACGAACCGTAGGTCGAAAACTGCTTTGAAGTAAGATGAGGTGAAGTGACATGGTTACTTGAAAACCGTGCAGATTTGTTATCTGTGTACGAAGTATAAAAGATGAGGGGATGTATGCAGGGGTATGCGACGTGTGCAGCGGGTTAACTGTTGTTAGTTTTAACGGATCAGTTCTCGGGTCACATGTTGCAGATTACGATTTCATGTGGTCCGACGAGATGCGTGTCTGGTTGTGAGTTCTTTCAAACTGGAGCACAACTACCCTCTCAGTTGTCTACTATATGGTTCCCATCTCACGAATCGTGGTTTCACCGCCGGTGAATTAAACGAATTCAGGAGTCTGTTCCAGTACAATACACCCACTGCTGACATTAAACAGTATGTAGTGGATGTTACGGAAGTTTATCACAACTGCTGACGCTGGAAACATCCGCTGCAAAATAAAGCCTGCAATGTCGAATGAGTTTGCTATGCAAGATTGGTCACGGAACATTGGAAAACCTTGATGAGGTGCTGTCGGTGATTAATTCGATAGGTGTAGTGCGCACCGCGAGGGCTGGGGGCAACAGATATACGCACATCTGCCTCGCCCAGCGAACGCAGACTGAACTATTCCGACGTTTCCCACATGTTGTGAATATGGATGCCGCTCACCGGACAAACAGGCACAAGTATGTCATTGTATATTTCCTTATATTTTCGAAGATGGAAGTTATATCAGATCCTCGTGATAAACGGTATGGGACGCAGCCAACCCGTGACGCACGGGTACGTTTGTGGTGAGAAGTATGCTTCATTACGTGGACTTTTCGAAATTTTTGAGGAAATGATGGGCGATCACGCGGCGGTGCAAACACTTGTTGTGGATGAGATGGCTGCGCGACTGAGAGCAGCCCATGTGGTGTTCGGCTGCGGCATCTTATTGTATTACTTTTATGTGCGTGATGTCGTACGTAAGCATGTAAGTGGGAAAAATTCGTCCGTAATATTTGTTAAAAGACAAACTCTTTTCGTAGTCGTTTTCTCTTCCACTTAATGACTACGGCAGACGATGAGGAAGAGTAAGTTACACTCTTACACTGTTTACCGTAGTTTCAAACGTGATTTGTATATAATCAGCCGAACGGATGAGAAGCTTCTGGGTTATGTGTTGTGTAATTGGCTCTACAGGAAGCCGGAGTAGACCATCCATGAGCAAGGCGATCTTGTCCACTGTGGCAATCGAATAATTAATAAGCTTTGGAACGCAAACGGACGGCTGAAGAAGAGAACGCACCCAAGAGACTTCCTAGCCGTCGCCATCCAGGAAATGTGGATCTGCAGTTACTGTCTGCCGTTAGAATACGAAATACAAACGACCTATGGGTGCGATCGTCGTGAGGTTGTCAGTGTTGACTGGTACGTGAAGAGCATTCTTCACAGAATGACCACTTTCACAAGTCACCTTGTCCAAAAACATCTGAACGGAATCAAGTCTTAAACAGTATCTGAGTGCAAGGTAAACGGCTCTCTACTAACACCTTGAATATTGCAGCTTCATGTACAGAAGACGGCGACGCTTTTATCACAGATAGTGTGCAGGGCACCTGTTAGCCTACTTTTACCGTTCAGTGTGGCCCCCATGCATACACCTTCCGTCATTGTTTCGGAAACATTTCTACCCCTAGGTTAAGACTTTGTGGTTTTCATTTCCGTTCACAAATATCACGTCCCCATTCACAAGCGGTGACTGACAGAGTACAACTTGTAGCGATAGAAGACATACGACGCGAGATGTTGACATTTCGTTTACTCTATTCAGTCACGAACGTAAAATATTGGAACATACACGACATGCGGACAACAATAAAACCAATCAACGCTCCGAGTTATACAAAACAAGGACTGTTTTCAGTTCCATCGCTGACAACTACGTGAGCTCATGTTTTACGTTCGTGACTGAAGAGAGTAAAGGAAATGTCAGCGTCTCACAACTTATGTCTCCTGTCGTTACTAGTGAACTGGATCAAGGCTCACCTTTGTACAACGTCATCATGGGCTCACCTACAGGCAGTATGCAGCCGAGGTTGGTGAAAAAGCCTAAAACAGGATTGCGGTGCGGACACTGCGGTGACCCCGTACAGATGGACAGCTATTGTTGTGATAGGGATCAGCCGATTTTTCACTCTGGATGTATCCAAATGGCAGACATAAGCGAGTGTCCATTCTGTGGCAAACAGCTTCAACCTCAGTCGCCTGGTAAGTGCACGTTTAGGGTCCTTATGTTTGCCAGGTCCTTCCACTTTAGCCTTTGTTCGCACCCCAACCCCCCAGTGAATATGGGAATCAGGTCTTGCACATCACCCACAACGGATGTCGACTTAGACCCATCCGATGACAGTGCACCGCTTGCACACGGGCCGAAGAAAGCACGAATCAACACCATCTAAAACGATTATCCTGTTGATATAATTGATGAAAGTAAGTTCCTTCATATATGCGTACACAAATTTTTTGCAGATCTCAGATACGATGAACGAGATGCTGATGAAGACTACATCTGATGAACGGTTCCAACCATCCGGGAGGACACCCATAACACATGCAAACCGAAGGCAACTTTCCGTGCTGAAAAAGCGGAGGTAGTATGAACATTAATCCACAGTTATCAAATACATTATTCAAGATTCCATCCTCACGTTTTCGTCCCCAGTGACTTCACTCGTCCACCTATGTGGTTCGGCATAGGGAACGGTTTGACATTACTCGTAAGGTAGGACAAATGGAGCACAAAACGGAGCAATTATAAGTGTCTAAGCATGGAGTACAGTTTAGCATAATTTAACTCAACCGGACGGAGCAGATTTCAACGTGAATACAAGTGGCACAATTAGGCTTTCGTCATATTTTATGTCATTTGGACGAAACAGCTACCAGTGGGAACGCACACTACATGCTTGAGCGCTGATCACAGTTTAAGTCAAACAGGCGGAGCAGATATTAGTGTGAACGCGTACTACTTACTTAGGAGATGATCATAATTCAAGTCAACCGGATGTCGACACTATTGCACGCGTTTCTTGTTCCGATTCATATGCCTTGCGCTGACATCGGTAGCTGCTCCGCCAGTTGATTTAGGCTATGATCAACGCCAAAGTATGTAGTATGCGTTCACGCTAATATATGCTCCGCCAAGTTGACTTAAGCTATGATCAAGGTTGGTAAGAAAAACACGGCAGAAATCAGACTAAACGTGTATTCAGACTGTCGGGGATAAGTTATAACGATCTCCTTCAGTTCTAGTCAAAAATGAGATAGCGTATTGGCAGCCCTCATTTACTTCTGCAGCCGGCGAAAACATAGACTAACAGTCATCGGACTCCTTAGCATATATATATATAGGAGCGCTGTAGCTGAAATTGTAGAAGTGAGAATCAATGTTTTAGTCGGATAACTAACGAGCATCAAAGTTGGCCAGTATCTGTCAGATAAATGAGCACTGACTCACTTACACATGGCAACATACCTTCAAGCATAATCAATAATCAATAAACAAAGCAATATGCGCGTTGTTAATGATAGAGTTGGACGTGTGACCCATGTTTACACCATGCCGAAGGTAGAAACAACCAGATGGTAACGTGGACCGGTTTTTATTCGAAATACTATAAGGGAACCGGGCTAAACATAATTCAGCTGAATAACTAACCAAAAAACTTGGCGACGTAGCTTTCATTGGAAATTACTGTGACATTTCAGGTACAATGCAATGCAAACGCGACGTGGTCGAAAATTACATATTCAATTATATCTCCAAAAGCATGCAAAATTGAGCGTTTCTGCAAGATGAAAATATGTATTCTACCACGAAAATTCCGATGGAAGTATTTTCAGAACGTGAAATCGGTTAGGAAATCCAACATGATGCTTTTGTTAAAAAAATGGCGACACTATTTTCTTAACAAAAGTGTGAATATAGACCAATTTTAGGTATAGCTGATTTTCTCATTGCAACACAACTATTATACTCGATGAAATCTATATATTTGTTTAGTAATATGCATGTTAATTTTTATGAAAAATTTGAAAAATCTCTTTTCGCGCCTAAATAGTCGTTTCCAACTCATTTCGGCCTTGAAGCACCGTACCAGCAAATTACACAATTGCCGTTATAAGTGTCGCAATCCTTCCAGCTAGGAGTGTTCTTCAATATCACTCTTTCAGCAGGTCACCTCGACTCAATTCCAGCGCACATCCTGAGTTCATGGAAGGGTTATCAACAGTGGTACCAACGAATGGTAAAGAGGGCGACTATAACAAATAAACACGACTTACTTGTCCAGTTTTTGTGCATTGTCCTACGTTGAAGTAGGTTCATAGGCGTTTCTCACGTTTGTAGTTTTATAAAAAGCTTGGTACTCATGTTTCAACAACAGCTGGATTATCGAAGTTGTAATCGCGTTTTCCTGCTTAATTACGTTCAAATTTAAGTAAAAGTATGTGTTTCCACGTCTATGACATCGATTTTCATTACAATCTACCTTCAGTTATCCGAAATAACGTAGAATACAACTCTGCGTTACTTTTCCATCAATACCTATGTTGTTGAACTACCGCACATCCGTTACTTACGTCTTCGGAAGATTGAAAAAATATTTTCAGACAACAGAATTCTAAGAATTTAAGAACTGAAACATGTCACGAAGCTTCAACAACTTCAATAGCTTGAAGGTTTTTTCAACTTAAAGATAACAGAGATATTCACAGTCTACCGATTGCACGCAACCTGGATATTTGAAGGTGGTAAATTGCATAGTTCGCCGATATGGCGTTTCCAGGTTGAAGCATGTTAGAAACGGTCATTTTGGGCGCGAAAATGTACGTTTCAAGCATTCGCGGACAAATGTATAGATTTTATTGGGCGTTAGACTGCTTTTGCCTTAATACCAGTCGGCTATACCCAAGGATTGTTCATAGTCTTACTTCTGTTGAAAAACAGTTTTGCAATCTTTTTGTAAAATCGTCTTGTTGACCCCCGTAAGCCACTTTCCATTGTCATGGGCATTTTTTGGTGGGGTACGTAGTTCAGTATTGTGGTGATTTGGAAGATATACGTGAACTTCTAGTTACCATCCACAGTGCGTTTGCTCTGTACTACACACTAAACGTCAAAGTGATTCACCATCGAGGCTATACAACCATGTTTGTGATTTGACTATCTATCCGAACTATACACCCAATCCCTTTCTCTATAAGCACTTCAGGTACACACCTACCGGCGGGATGCCATTCAGAAAACGATTACACATGAAGTTGTCGGATGGTTGCTTCTAACTACGGTCCACATAGGACTGTGTAAAGACGGGTAGATGTCCCATTCTACCGCTGTTGCAACCGAACCGTCGAGCAGAATATAGCGAAATAATAACCACCGAATTCAGAACAAGATTACATCAAATGTTCTGCGGTACTACTTCGTGAGCGATAAGATGTGTAAAACAATCGGCTATGTTTCCGAGCTGTGTTTGGTCAGTATCAACAGTAAAGTAAGTGCCGTAACTCACAAGCGATTGCTTCAAGCTGAATAAACCTTACAAATTGCATGTAAAAGTTACTTCACAGATGTTTTAAATAATACAAACAGAGCGGACAAGTTCACTCCTGGTGAAACATGCCAGATAAAAGCAAATAGATTCCACTGTTCTCCATACATGTAAAACAATATATACAGGTGAGTAAGTGCGGTTAAATTGCAGAACTGAAAGAGATTCATATACAAAGGGGCCACATGAAAAATGTAAGCATCAGAAGCGTCTTGGGAGAATTTTTTGATAGATCAGGCAACCGCGTACTACACTGCCTACTGAAATTATTCCAGAACATTGGCGTTCTGTGGATTGCATTGGTTCCGTCTAATTCGACTACGGTCAGGTTTCTCGTAAAAACTTCCAGCAGGTTGCTGTTGGCTCAATTTTATCACAGATGATTGCTATGCACCACGGGCCCTCTTGGAGACGAAGGATATTCTCCATACACTCCCTGGGTCGACTGACCCCAAAAATGTCACAGATTAAGGCTTCTTTCCATGCTTCCCGCCCCGAAGCCCTGACATTACCGAAGCACCAAACATCCTTCCAGAGAATCAGTGTTCGATGACCCATCTCACGGCGACGATAGACTAACCGTTTTGGATGTACTTAGTTTGACGTTGCTCATTCTACTGAGCTATTCATTCAGAATAGCGTTCGGAAGGCATAGGCGACACATATCACGCCTTGAAATTCCCGCATCATTCTTCACATGAACAGTGCAGATTAATCTGTCCGAACTAGAGAAACACTGTTCAATGAAGTCGATGGGTCTGTGGTCACTCGAAATGGTATCTACTGTCACCAACACGACACCGCTCATCCAAAGGTTGCGTTCTTGATTTGATTACTTTTGTCGGGTCTGATGGTGGGAATTTACTTCCTTATCCGCGTTTTCCAAAACACAGATGCCGTTTTACAGTGTATAGTTTGTTCGGAATTTCTACAAATTTCAATCCGACATTTTGTCGGGTTGTGTCAACAGAGTCTCATTGTCAGGCGTCTGCTCTAGGTAAACTGCATTCAGGGTTCAATGAACAGATTGTATCAGCCGCTCAGAGTCTGCTTCTGTAACTACCAATGGTGGATTGAAATGCCACTTGATACCTTTTCGTAGTAGCCTATCTTTCACATCATTCTAGTCTAGCGTCTCAATTCAACTTTAAAGCTGTTTGTTAGCACCGACCAAGTAAGGGTCGTAGTCCAGACAGCTAGATTCCCACAAACCGAATCAAAACATAAGACAGGAGTCCGCGCTCACGTAGTGTGCAACTTCCGGGTGGATCACCCTCTGTTTCAGTCATGTAAATGGACAACCATATCTCTCCTCGGCTGTCGGACATCTTTTCACTTCAACCAGACCAAGATAATTCAAACCGACCTGTGAAGTGGGATGTTAATCGAGGTATGTTTTCACACAAGAAAGTGGAGTCATCAGCTGACTACTAGAAACCGCATTCTAGCGTTGGCAATGGACACACAAGCCTATGAGGCTTTCGGCCACCAGTGTGCCATGCAGAATCCGAAACCGCTGACGAACTGATTTGGGTGCATGAACCTTCTCAACCTGCCCTTCCTTCAAATGAATTTAACGAATAATAATATCTGTCCCGCGATGCCTTATGGGCAATGCGGCAGGAAGTTCTAAGTCGAATTCTGGAGCCGAGATGGACAATATCACACCTGTTCTGAGGAGGCCGTCAATTAAAACGGGACCCGATACATAAAGACGGCTCCCGTTTATTGTCTACCCTTTCTATGAACACACACGAGTTTGAAAACTTTGCAGCCTATCATCAAAGGTTTTCAGCTGTACTAATTGCACAACACCCACCTCGAATGATTGTAGTACAACAGGTATCGAAGGGCCGTTACCATTGTGCCCCCCTGACAACTAGTAATCCCTAAAATTCAATAAAGTTTAAACCTGCCCGACCGAGCGATGGCTTTCAGCAGTTTATGCCAGCCCGAATACTTGGAACAAATTGGCAGTAATCCATCAGATTTACTCTCAACATCCACTTGTAATGCAACCCCTTTTAACCCAACACGTTCTACAGCTTCGGTAGGTTTAAGCAAGCTGGTCCATAAACCTGGCAGTTACCTGCCAACTACTGCACATAGTGTACATTTTTTCATTCCGCACGATGCTTTGTCCGCGGAATTCTCCCATGATCGTACGTGCATCCACTGCCATGAGTCTGAGGTATCAAGGATATATGACGACTTATTTGCGACGAGCGTGCAGAAACGTGTAACGGAATTACTGAGATGCTACAACACGACCATTGAATTTGTCCAAGATTTCACGCCTCTAAGACAAACCCTGAAACAGGTGTATTGTTTGGAACATACGAGCAGCAAGTATAGCTGCGGTCATCTCGAATCGAGGAATGCAAACCGATTTAAGTGGCGCGGCTCGAGCTTTCGTAAACAGCAGTGCACAAAACTTTCATCGGTCTCGTCACAGAGACAAACGTAGGCAACTGCACCATATCCTACTCCACACGTGACCCAAAATACCTGTAATTCCAAATCACTCCATAAACTCATTGGGTCTCGTCCACCTGGGAATCTGCGTTTAACCAAGCTGTTACAAATGCTTCCACCAATGAAGCCGCTCTCAACTACCTTTCGTAGCCAGTGGGTCATCCCACCCCAGCATTTTTCGATACAGCTCTTGTAATAATACCTATCCGGGTGGTAGCTATGGGGCAACAAACCGAAGGAGGTCATGCGAACTGGAGATGGCAAGGAAGTTTGACCGTCGTCTCGCCTTCTCACGCGGCGCATCATTGACAAGCCTGAGACTAAGTGACGCTCACTGTCCCAACCTGTACATGCACACCCACACATCCATCGGACAGAAAACCTTCCTCCACATTAAAACACGCACGCACGCGCACGCGGTCACCACCTACACACTCAGCCAATTGGAACGCTCCAGCTGGATGTGATTCAGCGGGTTCAATACACAGGCACGCGTGACGCAGTTGGACCCGGATCGGAACAAGAAACAATACAACTGAATAGGACAGGACAGGGTCCGTACGAGCGCCACTAAATTAAGCTTGTACACCAATCCCACCAATAAAGATCCAAACTATTTGATTTAACCTTCGCATTGACTATCGTTGAGATATCGTTATTTGTTAGTGGGTTCTCAAGCTATCCCGGTTAAGAGTTCCTCTACAGGAGATATCTCTTGTAGTGACTGGTTTCTCGGATAGTTTGAAGCTCACAGTAAAGTATCCTGCTTCAACGTTCCGTCTAGTACCAAAATTATGTTCGAATGGTAGCCTGTTGTTACTTCTCACTCTCGCACTCATGACGCGCTCAGAATCCCCGACACCATCCAACAGGCATCTGGTTAAGTGAGATCTTTCGGGCAGCAGTGACATCAAACTGTGAACAAAGCTGACTGCCGAGGAGGGATTTGTCAAGCACGATAGACAGTCATCAACGTGTAATTCTGTATGAAAGGCCTGGCATACGTTCTCCTCATACACATGTCTAAATGTTTCCGCCGTTTTCCCCAAGCCAAAATCAGCACTATAGGGAATGAGGTGGCTCCTTACTGATGCACTTTCAATAAACATCCCGATAGCCCATTTGTGAGATCACCTTGAGGCCGCTAAATTATCCTCAGAGCGCCATGACCTGCTTCGGGTAAACGAAGTTGCAAAACCTCTCCTATATATCCACCGCAACCGCAACGGTATAAATTCTGCACTTTAACAACAATTCCAAAATTCGAGAGAGGAAGTTCGGTCCCTGTATCAGCTGATCTTTTGGAAATGTGGTGCAGTAATTTGCAGTGCAGTGAAGATTGTCAGGTTTCTTAAGGCTTAACACAAATTTTTGTGACGTGCCATATACTGACAAGCCAATCAGGCGCAAAGCTCAAAGGTGCAGGTTCGACATACCCTTTGTTAATGTTAGATTGTACTGAAGCAGTATATCACAAAAGAAGAACTTCACTGCTCAGTAAGTATTCACTGACAGTTTTAAGCGTTAAGGAACTATTCTCTAATTGAGAAGTAAAATAACCTATACGATTGTCCACAGTAACGAAATCTCGAAATGACCGTCGACCGGACAAACACGATTCTCAACAAACGTTAAAGTTAACTTATCTCCCACGAAATAGTATTCTGCAACGTTTGCTGTACAATTAAACTCATGGTTGTGCAGACATCTAGGATGCTCCCCAAAGGAGGTGCCTCCTTGAAAATTACAGTTCACGGCAGCGCATGATATGGCATTTTCATCTAGCGGATCAAAAATCGTTCAGCCAAACAGATAGTAAATCACACAAGGCCGTTTCACTCCATCGACTCTTTGGTCAAGCACCCGGTGTGCTTCTGGGACACAAGATCCAATCAGTATATTGGCCTTCATTTGATTGATCTCTGAGAACTCTGGTTCCATCAGGTAGTGCCACCACTGGCTCACATCGTACAAGGGAGTCCATTGTGGTATACACCACGCGGACATTAACGATTTCATTCGTAAACAGCAGGGAGTAACTTACGTTAAACCGTTCGGTAACGATTTAAGTGCACAACGAGTTACGCGTAATCTGCTGAGCCAAAAATGCGTTTCTAAATATCCACCGGCAAATAAGATAATCTATTCTCGAAACGGCCAATTGGAAAGCGCTCGTGAAAATTGGATTTAATATGACACTAATTGAAACAATGTAAACCAAAATTAAATATCTCAACTTGAATGTGGAGAATCCTTAGGGATTGCATGAAGAATGTGTCCTTACAACAAATTTCGGTAAATATCCGTTTCACGGAATGTCGTTCAAAAGAGAAAACAGTCATTTTAGGGCGAATCTGCATATTTTAAACATATTCGGACATTTTGAAATCGGAAGTTCAGGCAGAGTACCTACAGTACATCAATTGTCAATGGACAGCGTCAATGGAAAAATGGAATTACATCGAAAAAGTCCCAAAAGAACTGACTTGGTGATGAAAACATTTTCCACCAAAAACAACCCGTTACTGGCGTTAGCTCACTTTTCTAAGTCTCATAAATGAACGTATTGCAATTTTCGTGATGAAATATCTTATCCTATAGTCTGAGAGTGCTACATTTTGAGGCGTTTTGAAGATATGGCGGAAATGGCAATATGCGACCATACACTGTTGGCATTGCAGTTCAACAGAAACATTAGCAAATTTGATAGTGAAACATGTATGACAACGTTTCCAGCTTCCTTGCTTACACGATATTTATACTATTTCGCCTTGCTCGCAAGATTTCAGGTGGATACCAGTCGATGAAAGGTTCCTATTAGAAATGGTCAAAAGTGACGCTATCATATGGCTGTTTCCATCTTCGATGTATATGCAACGGCGTAAAATAAAAACATTATATCGCACTCCATCATCGAGAATCTCCTCTTCAACTGCAATGTTTTCAACTAGATTGAGGTCGCGTGGCGTTCATACGAAACAGTGTACGGAAATAGATTAAATGAGGCTGCCTGCGGATCACTGGATGGTATACCTCTCACACAGTCACAACATGACCGTTGGTCATCTGACTGTTCGGCCTGAGCGAGTGCGGGGAAGATCAGCAGGGATTTTCCGGTTGGACTGAGGTACAGGCTGTTCGTAAGACATGGACTGAATAGTCTGCGAGTCGCTAGGAGTAAGATCGACACCAAAAGCAGTGGGATGATCTAGGTAGGGTTGGACATGAGCAACTTTGAGTCTATCAATTCTCATTGCATCGTGAGATTCATTTCGATCGATCACAAATACTTGGGGAATCGTTTAATCACACGGAATGGTCCGGAATATGGTCTTTGGAGAGTGGCCTTCACAGCGTCGACACGAACGAAAACAAAACCACAAAAGTCCAGTTCGGGGTGCTTTCAATCCTGTTTGTTGTTTAACCTGGTGGGCTGGGACCGGGTTTTTGTCATGGATGACTTCAACTGCTGCACGAAGGTGATATTATCAAAATTAGTTCGGCCGGCATTCGACCTGTAGAACAGTTCACCAGGGAGGCGGAGTGTAGCATCGTAAACTAATTCTGCGGTTGTGCTACCAATGTCTTATTTAACAGTCGACCGAATTCCAAACATGACAAAGGATAAGTGATTGGTCCAACGCTGGGGGTCTATTTGAGCTTCTAAGGCGGCCTTCAGCAGACGTAAAAGCGTTCGACCCAACCATTTGCTGCCGGACAGTATTCAGTGGTTTTAAGGTGACCGACTCCCAGTGGCCGGTTGAATTCTCTAAACATCGCTGATTGAAACTGTGTACCTCAGTCAGTGGTTACAGTCGCTGGAACACCATAGTTGGAAATCCACCCACCTATGAACGCTTGCACAACTGCTTCAGTACTCGTGTTGGGGAGGGGTATTGCCACGGGCCTTCCAGTGAAACGATCAACGCACGTCAAGATATACCGATGATTTTTGAATACGGCAACGGCCTGATTATATCAACGTGGACATGACTGAAACGTGCGTCAGGGTTAGCGATTGTGCCGGGGACCGTGGTGTTATGCCGGTGGACTTTAATGCGTTGGCAATCAAGGCAAGTTCCCGCCCATCCTCGTATGTCCTTGTGCATGTTCGGCCATGCGAATCGGTCTGAAATCAGTTTGACGGTCGCTCGAACGCTGGGATGAGACATACAGTAGAGCTTGTTAAAAACGGAGCGTCTAAAGTTTACTGGTACAAATGGACGGGGACTGACTGTCGTTGTGTCGCATATGATTGTGCCTTCGCGGATGGTTAGAGGTAAGTCGTGAAGTGTGATGGAAGGAGAGACGCGACACTGTTGCAACTCTGGGTCGTTGTTTTGTACTCACGCTAATTCTTTCAAACTAGTGGTGTCAGTTCGGTGTAGACCACTTAAAGTACTTCTTGAAAAGGCGTCGGCGACGGTGTTTTTATCTGTTGCGATATACCGTATATCTGTTGTGAACTGGGAAATGTAATGCAACTGTCGAATTTCTCTCGGGGAATAACGGTCGGGCTTGGTGTTAAAAGAATAGATAAGCAGTTTGTGATCTGTCAGAACAGCAAAATGTCTGCCTTCCAACACATGGCAAAAGTGCTTAATGACAAGAAAGATAGCCAGCAACTCGCGACCGAAGGTACTATAGCGTGTTTGCGCTTGTTGAAGCTTACGGGGAAAAAATGACAAAGGTTGAACCTGGCCGTTCACGGTCTGTTGCACAGCCGCAGCGACAGTTGATTGAGATGCATCGGTCTGTAAAATACGATCTCAATCATCGTCTACACATATGTATGCCCGGGTCGTCACTTGCGATAACGCGTCTTTAGGTGCAAGAAATGCCGCCTTAACTGGAGGTGGTAAAATGAAACGTTTTGGATTATACTTCAACAAATCCGTAAGAGGTTTCAACAATTCCGAACAGTGTGTGATACAGTAGTAGTAGTAGTAGTAGTAATTTACAACGCCCAGGAACCGTCGTAGGTTTTTCTGGGATTGCGGTGGTGGATAATCTTTAAAGGCAGCGATTTCCTCTGGCAGAGGTTCAATGCCGTCGCGAGTGATTCGGTGACCAAAAAATTTAGGGAGTTTATTCCAAAAACGCACTACATGGGGTTTAGGGTTACACCATACTGATCGAATCGTTCGAAAACTGCACGGAGGTGTAACATGTGTTGATGTGCACCCTTGCTGGCTACCAGAATGTCATCGATATAGACAAATATGAAGTGAAAACCACGGATACTCTGTCTATATACCTCTCAAAAGTCTGAGCTGCATTTCGCAACCCACGTGGCATTCGGACTTGAAAAAGTCAGCTAACGCCAATAACGAGTTGTTTTCGCGCAAGTGGTGGGAAATGTTTTCATCACCAAGCCAGTAATTTTGGGACCTTTTCCGATGTAATCTCATTATTCTATTGGCGCTGTCTATTTACAATTGACGTACTGTAGGTACTTTGCTGAAATTCCGATTTTAAAATATCCGAAAATGTTTAAAAATGATGATTCTCCCCAGAACGATCGTTTTCTCTTTTGAACGACCTTCAAGGCGAATATCGTAAAAGGGATAATTGCCCAACTTTGACATCTAAGCCCCGCTCAGTAATTGGGAACAATGAAACGAAACTGTGTTCGATCAACCTATTAGTCATTAGTTGGGTCGGATGAATTTAGTTGTTTACGCGTCGATAAGTGGTAAGAATTATAAGCTAATCAATAAAGAATATGGAAGAGTGTCTTATTTTGACATTTAGAAATGTACAAGGGTCACACTGCACAAGAATAAGGGAGATAGTTTCAGTAGTTACTGAAAGAAAGAAAATACTTTACACTTTATTATTCAGGAAAATAATGAAACGTAGGACCATCCTTCAACACTAATCAAGCGAAGCACAGAGATCTCAAAATGATGCAACAAACCTCAACCAGTCAGCAACTTACCTTTGCTATAGCACACGTAGAGTTAAGTGTGCTACGGAGCGTTGTGACCCTCACACACGAGTGTACTGCAGGAATTTGATGTTTACCAACCAGGCTTTGTCTGACAAGGGTTGTATTTGAACTGATTTCAGCGGAACCATAGGTTCTGGTGAAGCCTGTAGTAGTCTGCAGACACATCGAAACCACCCCACCCGTCGGCAATTACAACTGGGGTTCGTCGTGGTTTAGACTCGGTAACTGTGGTTTTTGTCAGTATTGGGCTTGAAGGCCGTTCCAAAGGCAAAACGATCAATTTGGCGGGGATTCTCGAAGTTTAAATATTTTTGAAAATGTTGGATTCGAAATTTTGGGCAAAGTACTTGCAGTTCATCATTTGTAATTAAGCAGTATTGGTGAGAAAATTTGAATACATCGAAAGTGCCTGAGGTACCATTTTTTTAATGGAAACTTTTTCCAACATTTCTGTGAAAGTAACCCACTATAGACGTTAACCCACTTTTTCAAGTTTTACAAATGTGACCGTTGCAATTTATGAGGTAGAATATGTGATCCCCTAAACTACGAATGCTCAATTTTGTGACATATTGAAGGTATGGACGAAATTGAAAGCTTCGACCATACGATTTTGGCATTGTGTTCCAACAAGACACTTAAACATGTATGGCAACGTTTCTAGCTTCCCCATTTGCCCGAAGTTGAAATTTTTCTCCCTTTTTGCAGAATTCCAGATAGATATTGGTCGACTGAGTGTTCCTAGAAATGGCTACAAATGATGTTATCATGTGGTTGTTTCCATCTTCGGCGCACTTGAGATGGCGTAAAAATGGGTGTTATGTCCCACTCTATCACTGAGAACCTTCGAAATTACTTCTGTTCGTTCGACTGTATTGTTCTTAACTGGATTGCGGTCGCGTAGCGTTCATGCATAGCGCTTCACGAAAAAAGATTAGCCCAAGTTGCCTGACGATCGCTGGAATGTATAGTTTTCGGCCCGACATCACTGAAGGTTTAAAATGCCCTTTATCGATCGCGAGGCTGAAAGATACTCTTGTCGACATGTTACCCAACAGAATTGAAGATGGTAGTTGACATGTATCCCAAACGCCTCAAATACATGTTTCTTATCATTCCCCGCATGTGTCTGTTATCAACGTCGTTCATGGCAAGGTAGATCGGATTGAGCAGCTAAAAGTGTAGATGCATACTATATTCATTAGATGCCGATAAAAGCTCAAATCAACTGGAGGAAGTCTCTAGTTTTAACGCAGTCTTTGTACATATACGTTGTTCTCTGCTTGAGTCAACTAGGCGGAGCAACATTTATCATGGATGCATGCTGCATAATCAACCGCTTTTAGTGGCTAAAAATTTCGCATTCTGGATAATTCAGAATCACAAATTCGCCTGATAATGAATCATAGTGTAGCAATTATAAAATATATTTCTGAACACACTTGTAAGGGGCACGGTCGCATGTGCGCGATCATTACAAATAATTGCAGGTGATGCAAAACAACAAATAGTTACATACTGAGATATACGATAAGACAGACATGAAATCTGTCAGCAAAAGAAGGAGTATTCAGAGGGAAAAGAACTGAAACTATCCGCAGGGAGTAAATGCTCACAAGGGTGGACCATTAATATGTGAGTTTGTGATATATTCCGAATGGTAATTGACGGAGTACTATAGAAAGCATGAAATATGACTATTTTGCTGTAGGAAGTAGGTTCAGTTTGATGTGTTAAGCATTTTTATCAAGGATGTTAAGGAATCGAAATAATTCGATAAAGAAATACGTTGACGAGGTAGCTGAAATTTGGACTTTTGTTGATGTAGGCAGTTCTGGCAACGAAAGAAGAATAACCATGCACAATATAAGTTGTACATTGTTTTCTTTTAAATTGTGCATTCGATAGTGCATGAAACAGTTGCTGACAGCTGACGTAGATGTGAGGTTGTATAATCAACGCCAGGTGGAACTGGGAACAATAGATATTTAGCGACAACGTGGGCAAGTGGATGTAACTGCAATCGGCGATTTGCAGACATAATGTGAGCCTTAAGCCGCGTGATCTGATTGCCGTAACTACTCCTCACTGTACTCGGGCATGCGCTGGTTAGGCTATATGGTAGTCAGGAATTGGGTAAACTAATAAAGTTGCACGAACCACCTAGTACGTGAAACCTCATAGGCTTTCCAGAGATCACCACACGGTCACAACGCCACGACCTATGGTTGAACGCACTGACGTCCATACTCGACAGTCAGCCTACGTGCACTCTATAGTCACAATGCCACGATCTATGGTGAAAACAAAACGGAAGTGTTGGAATTCATTTGTTATGAGTACATCATCATCCCCATCATTCCAGGCGGTTTTCTGCAGCCGTCTGGCCTTCCGTCCTTCCTAAGTAGAAGTCCTCTTCGTGCAATATGTGCATGTCTAAAGGTAAGTGTCACCTAACTTCAGAGGTGGGCATTACTTACCGTGGTAAATGACGTCCTGTGATATTAATTGGCAATATTTTCACTTGAACTCGTATGCGCGGATGAAAAGCACGAAACTCATTGTCCGACGTCACCGGGTCATCATTAGTTACTGGTGCTGGACGGGGTTTATTTTTCGGTTTAAACGTCGGAGGCAATAAATTGTTTGAGGCGGATGCCACTAAATCCGAACAGTTCGTGAAATAACAACGTTCCTGGTGAGGGAGGTTGCAGCTGCCCAGTGCAGGAAAGGCAGTGCGATATATCGGCACTAACCATGCGTTCTGAATGATAAATTAGCCGATCACTATCGCATCAATAACCATTCATGCTAACAGGATCATCGCATTATGTACAGGGCACCCCATCTGAACATTCTTCTACCATCTTGGCTGTTTTGCACTTCAGGACGGAAGAAGGGGGAAGTCCGCCTGTGGCCAGGCTGCCTAAGCTTTCGCGATGGACTGGCGCATGAAATCTATAATAGCCTTGAATATACAGTTGCCAGTTCCGGGACTAACATTCTGCAGCTTCATCAACCCCTGATGCAGCATTTTGTAATCTAGTTGAAATGAATTGGTAATGGCGACAGCTACCTCTCAGCAAACATGCTGCTTCGGGACAAATTGTATTCGGCATGCAACCATCGATGGATTGAGAAACAGCTTATAACAAATGCGGTTTTCGTTAACGACAACCCACTGCATGGATAGAAATGTTTTTTGAAGACAGACAGTATACAAATGCACAGTAACCACATGTACCGGCAGAAGTTGAACTCACACGTGCCATCACTGATGTCCACAGTGCACTGTGTACCCTCGTGGCTCACCCGAAGCTATAAATTGATATTACATAAAGTATGATTATCTTGAACTCGTCTTATCGGTTACGATGCAGTAGGGGAAGGCCACGCCCACCGAGATGCTTCAACACTAATCGACTGGCGAACGTCGTCAGCCGAGACAGTATAATCTTAACGTACGTCTCGGCGCTAACCATCTCAAGGCGGTCACAATCATAAGCGCAGTGCATCTCAAACTACTGCATCAGCCGCCGGCTGTGGGACCAAATTTTACTGACGGTCGTGCGCTTCTAAAGTCGATTATGGTCGTTCTCCGGACGGTTGCTTGTTCGGTTTCCGAAGTGAACAACGCCGGATTGTGCATGGATGGCCCACTTGGGCTTTACATAAGGCCAGTTCACAAACTTCGGGTCTATGCGTCTGAATAATGCAACATCTTGGTCGAACCTCGACCATAAATGAAAAAATGTGCTCACTCGTTGTTCTAAGTTATCTAAAGTAGCCATACGAAGAAACAAGTACTGACTTCTAAATGAGTTTGTCTAAATGGTGATTATAGGGTCAATTACATCAACTTACGTATTTTCTCACGGCATCTGGAACAGAGACATAAGATAACCTTATGTCGCATCCGAACATGACACGCGCTGCTCGCATTTGGGCCGCCATTTTGTCAATCACGAACGTCCTCACAGGTATGTGGTCACATCACGAAATATTTCAAACAAAAGACACAGGGAAGCGCACTTTTCACTCAGACAAAGTCATACATTACAGGTTGTCCATGGCCCATCCCGTCTGTGACGAGAAGCTGATGTAGCTTTAAGCTACAACCGTGAATGCGAACTGATATAGGACCTACTTGTAGCGGCTTGTTCCATGCGAGGCATCGACGTTGACCGCATCAGGTAAACGTCTGAGCAACTGTACCTGCTCCTTCTGTGCGAAACATATGTGCGTGTATCTATTACTATCGTCTTCGACGGCACGCAATACGCCATTCTTCTCTATGTGATTAAGAATTTGGGGTTGATTTTTTGCAACATCAATGTACACAAAGCCACTTAATTATTGTCAGAGGTTTCAACCGATGACGGATGTTGAAAATTTCTCTTGTCGTTGTATATTTGTCATAAACATCCGCAGCATACTGCTTCAACTCTGCAGTTGAAGTGTTGTACTGAAACAGATGCCTGGAGTCATTCACTTCAATTGCAGTGAGCCGACGATTTGTTGGGTGCGCATCGTACAGGAAGGCATTACTGTTGTGGTTGTGCTCTAATGCGGAAGAGCTAACAAATAACGTGGTCTTCCTCCTAACGACGTTGAAACGTGATTGGAAGCATGTATCATGGGAACTGAGCAATTGAAAGTTAGTGAACTCAACCTACTGAACACGTCGTAGTCAGCGACTTTTGCTCTTAAATCACTTCTACTTGGTACACAGGTACGTCATCTATCACGTAACCTCAGTAATACTCAAAACCACATTGGCATAATTTAGGTGTCCGCTGATTGATTTTTTGCTCGAACCAAGCACATACAAAACACTGTGGTCCTTCATATATTTTTCGAAACAAACTTCAAGCTCTTTCAAGCTAGGAAGTTCCCGATCATCGAATACATCCTTGAATTCCTGTGGATAATCCATCACTTAAAACCGAATTTGTACACAATACAAAACTTATCAACATAGGACGGTAAATTATTGATCGAACGTGGAAAGACACTTCAGAAGAAAACGCATGTGTATCATCACAGCACCCACAATCAATAGTATCAATCTTGGCGCCGAATGAAGGACAAATAAATTAACGGTCGATTAAAACGAATATTTCAAGGCTCGTGATAATTTTTGTCGCGACAACCAACGATTTTCGAAACCTTGGGTGATACTACCGAAAAATTTGCAGATATTCACGGATCTTTCATTACTTGGCTGTTTTAGGGCAGACTTTACTCCCTACGTATCATTGTAAGCGAAAAAAGGGTTATAATTAAAAAACGCTTGATGCACCCGTCAGGGGAAAATATAGCTCGTTTGTTCCACAGATTTACTGCAAAAGAAGGGATGTTATATTAATTAAACTTTGGCAATTATCCGTTTCACGGGATTCGCCTTGAAGGTCGTTCAAAAGTCAAAACGGTCCTTTTGGCGCGAATCCTCGATTGTAAATATTTTTTGAAATTTTAAAATCGGAATTTCGTACAAAGTACCTAAAGTACATCAATTGTAAATAAGCGGCGTTAATGGAAAAAATTGAAATACATCCATTAAGTCCCAAACGTATTGGTTTGATGATGAAAACTTTTTCCAACGTTTACGCGAAAATAACCCATTATTGGCGTTGGCTCACTTTTTCAAGTCTTATTATTGCGATCACTGCCATTTTCAAGATGAAACACGTCATCCTATATTTTGAGAGTGCTTCATTTTGCGGCGTTTTACAGATATGGTCAAAATGAAAGTATACGACCATACAGTGTTGGCATTGCATTTCAACAAGAACACTAACACATTTGATAATGAAACATGTATGACAACAATTCCAGCTTCCTTGTCTATACGATATTTATACTACTTTTTCTTGTTTGCAGGATTTCAGGTAGATACTGGTCGGTGAAACGTTGCCCTTAAAAATGGTTGGAAATGACGCTATCTTATGGTTGTTTCCATCTTCGGTGTATATGGAACGGCATAAGAAAGAAGTATCATGTCCCACTCTATCAACGAGAATCGTCAGAAGTAAGTTCTGTTCACTCTACTGCGTTTTTCAAACTAGATTGAGGTCGCATGGTGTACATACGGAACAATTTACGGAAACAGATGAAATCAAGCTGCCTGCCGATCACCGTGATGCATACCTCTCAGCCAGTCACACTATGATGTTTAGAACGCCAGGTATCTATCGCGGTGCAGAAAAATATTTTAATCAATATGACAACCAACGGAGTCGAAGGTGATGATTACCGTTTACCCCAAATGTTTCAAATACAGGTTTCCCATCGCTTCCCGCATATGTTCGTTCTCCAAATTGTTTATGGTGAAAGTGGTTCGGAAAGAGCAGATACTAGTGTAAACATATATTGCATACTCAGACGTATTTCGTAGCTTAAGTGAATCAGGTTGGAATAGCCTCTAATGAGACCGCATGCTGTATTCTGAGACGTTGTTGGTAGCTTAAGTCAATCGGGTGAAGTAACTACCAGTGTAAGCATATAATGCATACCCAGACACCGATCATAACTTAAGTCAATCGGGGGGGAGCAGATACTAGTGTGAACACATACTGCATGCTGAGACGTTGTTGGTAACCTAAGTCAGTCGGATGGGGCAACTACTAAGATGAACGCATACTACATACTCAGACCTTTATGGGCCAGGTCAGCGGGACCAAGCCAGCGATTTCATTCTCTGAATAGACCAGAATCAGCAATGTTTGATGAGGAATACAAGTATATTGTGCTATATACAACTCTTATGTGTGATATAAGGTGGAGAACAATTTCACGAGTCGGTTCGTGGGATTGCCCTTTCCGGGTATGACTATGAAGTGGTACTTGGCGAATAGCCAGGTTCCTACATTGGCGATAGAATGAAAGTGTAATATATATACTGCAACCAGCTTACTCGGACACATCTTCAATATCTTCTGTTTATACATGTCATTAAACTGGGGAAACTTTGACGTGGGAATCTTAAGGATGAAGATAGGCAGGCGGTAGTTCGCAAAACCTACTGGCAACTACCGATAATAAAACCTAACGGTAGTGGCAGTTCGTATGCGAGAAAATGAACAACAGTCGTCCCACAGTTACAGGGACTTCGTTTGCGCCACAAAACCTCCTGTAAATGAGAGTTAAATAACTGTCGATTAGATCGAGATAGTGATCTAAAGTGCTTCTTGGCAAACGAAAATGTCTATTAAACGATAGATAAGAAACGACGCGATATGGTTATATCTGTTGGTGAGCCCGGAGACATCATGAGTCGAAATGACTTCCATTCCAAGACACGGTGACTGCGTGTTCAGACAATTCTGGAACATCTGCAGTGAAACTTGGTTGCCTAGAAGTTAACGGATAATTGCCTCAACTTTTACTATGTTTTATAAGGGACGATGGTACATATTTCTCAATTTTATGCCGGGAAATACGTCAATGCATCTTCCAAGATCTTCGCAGTTATTTGTGTAACTATAGTCGGAAAACAATTGAAGTAACTCGGCTTGAGTAAGGGAGGGTGGAGATTTCTAAAATTTGGCAAAGAATTGGGCAGACTGCAGCGCAGGAGCTCACCGACTGATCAAAAATGTCCAGGAGTTAAAAATCTCGCAAATCGCTTGGTCAGTATGAGGTTTTGAGAGTCCATTTAGGAATAAAGAAACAACGCAAACTTGAAGTGATCAAATTTAACATGACGTAAGTTTTCCTTGCTAAAAGCTTTACGCGATATTGATACTTCCGTGTTCTGTTAATAAAGTGTATAATATTTGCAAGCAGTTGGTGTAGTAATTCGCAATAATTGGGTACGCCGTTTCTACTTTTAGAATGAATACCACCTGTGGTGAGATTATCTTCGACGTTTCCAAAATCCTAGACCCCCTGCGACGTGGGAGATACTCTACCACTATCGCCGCGCCTATTCACACCACCTTGTGAACGTAACTTCACTGCGGACTACTAACATCTAAGTCAGTGTGCTGGCGTAGGTATCGAAGTTTCACTCGTGACTGTATAGTGAATCGGCACCATCTCCATTGCTGTGAGCTACATTCATTAAAATAAGAACGTTTTAGCTGTTACCGTTGGGAACGCCGCTGAGCCGGTCTGACGCTTGTTTGAATTCTGAAGGTCGACTGAAGTTTCCGTCTTCATTCATCCTCTTCAGCGGCTGTCCTACTGATATGCTTGAGGTTATCTCACGTCCAGCTCCCTAGCGCCCTTAAGAGTTGCGTTGAAGTCTGCTTGTGGACGGTGAGTGAATCAATAAATAACGTTTATTTGCAGATTCGCCGTCTTCTCACTACGACTTCCGAGTCGCGTTAATATAAGACTGTGAAAAACTTTGGGCGTACGAGCCAAGTAACTAGCATTGCCACATTGATGAGTCCGTACCGTGCCGCACGTCCCTATTTATGCTTGGCCAGATATATCGATCCACAGTCAGTTTTAGTGATGGGCGTATTCCTGGTATGACAGGTTATGTAGCCCTTCGGAAACTGTTCTTCGTGACGAATGTGGCATGACTGGTGTGGGATATCCCAGCATATTTTAACATATAATAGTACCAGCCTAAGATGTTAGTGGCACTGTGACGGTGCGTAAGTTCGTGCGTTTTCGATCACCCATAAACCTGCAATCTAACCGTTGCTGTGCAGCTATGTTGCAATGTGAGATCTGGTCGGTTGCTGTAGATACGCTGTGTATTCGTGATAAAGTATCCGCAGCGACATCTGCGGCTCCAGAGACATGGTGGATGTCCGTAGAAAATTGGACTATATAGTGCAGCTGTCAGGTTTCTCGAGGTGAATATCTGTTGGATTCCGCAAAGCGTACACGAGAGGTTTGTGATCCGTGAAAATAATGGAATCGCGGTCCTCGAGTGCGTGACAAAACGGC
Organism: Paragonimus skrjabini miyazakii; assembly: GCA_014338405.1. Classification (NCBI taxonomy): domain Eukaryota; kingdom Metazoa; phylum Platyhelminthes; class Trematoda; order Plagiorchiida; family Troglotrematidae; genus Paragonimus; species Paragonimus skrjabini miyazakii. Next base: position 41,902 of record JTDE01005609.1, read on the forward strand.
GCACAGCCTTATACGCAGCTGAGAGTTCACGACCAAAGGTGCTATACCGCGTTTCGGTATCGTTGAGGCGTTCGGAAAAGAATGCAATCTGCTACCAAGTTTTTTCAGTTGCTTGCTGTAGCACTGCCCCCATGGCTGCATCTGATGCATGCACGACAATGTTGGTTGGTACATCCGGTTGTTGGAAGTGTAAAATGATTGCAGAGGCTAGTGCCTTCCTCACGGTGGTGAAAACCTTAGTGGCTTCAAGGGTTAGGTAAAAAATACGTTCATTGCCTCGACGTAAATCAGTCAGAGGCTGCATAAGCTTGGCGCAGTTGAGGATATATCGACTATAGTAATTATTAAGTCACCTGAAGCGACGAAGCTTGAGAACTGTGTTGGGAAGTGGACATTAACGAATAGTCTCGACCTTATGATAGAGCGATTCTACCTCATCTGCCGAAACGTTGTGGCCCAAAAATTCAACCAGGCTTGACAGAGGTTGGACTTAGTTCCGTTGACAGTAAGGCCACATGACAACTGACGTTGAAATAACGTCCACCGGTAGATAATATGCTCTTCTGGGGCAGAGATAGTCACGAGGATGTCATCTATGTACGCATAAACCCAGTATAATCCACGGGTAACTTCAGCGATCAGACATTGGAACGTCCGCGCAGCGTTACGGATACCTGAGAGCGTGCGCAAAAATTAGAACAGACCAAATGGGGCAGTGACAGCTGTTTTGGGTGTATCCCCCGGTGCTACCGGTATTCGGTAGTAGGCGCATACGAGGTCGATTTTCCAGAAGGTTGTTTTGCCTGCAAGACTGGTAGTTAGATCGTGGACGTATGGCACCTGATACCTATCTGGAACAGTGGCACCGTTTGATCCACGGTAGTCTCCGCAGAGGCGCCAATCGTCGTTTTTGGCACCATGTGCAGAGGGGGTGCCCATGACCTATGGAGACAGCGAATTATACCCACGTCCAGCATGTGTTGAAACTTGGCACAAGCAATGCGCAATTCGTCTAGTGCCAGTCTTTGTGGTCGCTAAAAATCTGCTGGATTTTTCGTTTGGATGTGCTTTCCACGTCCGTAACGACGGCAGATAATTCGTTCGGTGGACGGGTCAATTCCTTGAGTTCACACAATACTGTTCGGTACCTACCATCACCGCTTGGTTCAACAAACAGCAGGCTGAGGGCAAACGACGAGAAAATGGTGCCTACGATGGATATACTCGTTAAAGTATCTAGGAGCATGTGATGACATGCGTCGATAACTAACCCTAAATGCTTCAAGAATTCCATGCCCAAGTTGGCATATAGTACATCCGTAGTGATGAACACCAAACGAAAAGCACATCGTAGGTCCACATCCAGCGTAAGGGAGCGTGTGCCATAAGTGCATACTGGGGTTCCATTGGCAGCCTGCAACTTGAAGGGTATCGGACGAAGTGTATCAGTATTTGGACCGACACCTCAACTCGTGTCGGTAAATCACCTAGAGTGCCCCTGCTACATGGTTACGGATGATGATATGGTTGCAGAAAATTACGACCCCACGCGAATGCCGAAGGAACTGGAAGATTTGTAAAACTTAGCAAATGAGTTGTAGTTATTCTTGATTGCCGACAAGTACGGTCGGCTATATGCTGTAGGTCAATCGGTCTTGTCAAACTTTCTAACAAGGTACCGGATAAGAAATAATTAGGAAGGAAGGGGATAACCAAGGATGCAGTATTTTTCATACGGAATTCCGGATCTCATTGATGTGAATGGAGGCAGCTAATGGAAGGGAATAAAGCTTTTGCATGTTGAGAAAATCCTTCACTTCACGGAAAACGGCGGTACTGTTGCCAGTTTGTAGGGCGTGAGCGAGGTCACAGCTGGACTGCCGTATACAAGTCTGGAACGTAAGCATGGAGAAGACAGTAAAGTAGTTGAAAAATTATAATGTAACTTACGAGGCTGCTAAAGTAAATGCGAGGTAACTCGAAGGAACAGAAACTGAGAAAAATGGAAGTTTTGCGCGAGGGAGGTTCACAGAAATCTCACACAAACCTCCAGCATCCTAAAAATGACTTCCGGTGTTCAAACCGATTAGTTGTTTCAGTTGTAGTCCGATTCCGATATTGAAGTTGACACGGGTTGTTTTATTAATTTAGAAGTTTTTGCTGGATTACCCACAGTTGAAACGTGCTTCCACGTCATGCAATCGCCACTGCTGCTGTCACAGTTTAAGAAGAACCTCGATCGGTGTTTACCGTTTCGTTTCAAGAGCCTTTTTGCGTCAGATTTGTTCACACTAACCCTCTTCTTGGCAGTTTTAACCTCAGGTACATAAGTTAGTCTTTATATCTGGCTGTTACTGGCATTATCTATTTTCGTTTCACGGTCGTTCATATGTATGGCTAAAACTTGTAGGTGAAATCAAATGCTCTACGGAGGACACCCGTAGCCGGCCATCTACTTTGCCCAATTTACGCACCGATATTGGGAAAATATGCTCGTGTGAACCAGTAGTAGCTATGAACTTTCTGTTGGTCCTGGTAGAGTAAACTCCTCAGTATATATTTGTTGGGGAAAGTCTATTTTCCCCAAAAATGATTTATTTTTCGAGATATTATCGAAAAATAAATTGTGATTTTGAACTTTACTTTTTCGCGCCACAACGTGCCAAAACTCAATTTTGGCGCACGTTTCCTCGGCGTCTATGATTGGCCCATTCCACTTTTAATGCATCAATTCAAGTGGGATTCTTCAAGGCCATCAAAACACTATATATTGTAATGTGCGACCGAAACCAGCAGGCGCGCACTAGTTGAAGTTGAATTGGTGATGGAG
>JTDE01005610.1:8364-24686 GCA_014338405.1 Paragonimus skrjabini miyazakii
ATATATATATATATATATATATATATATATATATATATATATATATAATGCATACTCAATCAGATAGCCAACTAGTGGCCTTTACACCCACTTTGCAAACAATTAAGTCAAACAAAAAAATTCACACCAATGAATCCGACTGGTTGCTGTGTACTCAAACGTCTCCAGCCATCGGCTCGGTTGGTCACTAGTGCTTCAGTTCGGGAGAAGAACCCGATCCACTAGCGAACAACTGTTTTTATTTCTTACTACGCGGTCGCCGCTTGTCTACTTCGCATGTTACGTCATTCGGTTGTCACTAACTGGGAGCTCGGTATGGAAGACGACTGCTAGGCGTCGTTATCACAGTCCTTAATCTAAGCATTTTCAAAAATGGCGCAAATGACCTCCCTCGATCCTTACCATTCGATAGTCGCTTCTTAACTCCATGACTGTTTACCAGCTGATGCTCTCTGATGCGTGCGACTGAATACAGGCATCGATGGTTACATACTAGAAGACTGGTTACGTTACCTGTTCGAATAGCCACGGTTCACAACCAGAGAGTAACACTGTTCCTAAAACTGCCTTTAGAAAGATGCGTTATTGTCACCTAGATTGGCGAAAACATCCCTAGTCTAGGAGATCTGGGTCACCATTTCGGTTCCTATACAGCGTTCCCCCAATAAGGTCCACATATGAATATTTCCACTGACTGACCATTTTTTGGACGACTACTCTACTAACTTGTCAATCCCCAAGAACAGAATCCGTTACAGTCAGAATGTGTAGTCATTACCTACAGTAATTTCGGTCAAGAAAACTAACTGCTTTCAGAACAAGGCACATACTCCATAGCATATAACGCTGAGGAAACATCGAATTTACTCCATACGTGTCCATATGCCACTGCAAACCGGATAGCACTAGATTAAGGGACTGAGACGGCACACGACAGTAAAAGGCAAGAGGTAACAGACTAGCATAATGACAGCTCGAGCATGAACATCCCTTCGACAAATGAACAAAACCTTCAAGTCGCCCCAGTCATCAGCTTGTGATTGTGTGCAACACTATCAAGTTGTGCCCGCTGGGCTGGGAGCTATGCCTGGGCGCACGTCTATGTTAAAACTCAGGTGCTCCACTAAACTCGTACGCGGCGGATCAGGGAAAGCAAGGATAATCAACCTGGTGGCACTTGGCTTCTCAGAAGATCAGAAAATACTCTTGATTGCACATACTAAATGGCTACTTACAGTGCACGAAAACGTGCATTCCTGTTTTTAAGGGAAGCTTAAACAGTTAATTTGGTTCGAAATGAGAAACTCGCAAAGCACATTGTTCAGCTGTAGACCCGGTGGGACTCAGATTTAAAGCGTTTTAAAAACAGTGGCGAACGTCGACGAAAGGTGGGGGAATAGAACACAAAGTAGTCGCTAAGTAATAAACCAACAAAATGCCACTAGATGACTGTTCAAGTGGTTTCTGTGAACGAATCGCTCCAAGTATTCACCATTTCCCTGGAACCAGTTGAAACAAATGGATATTGACATGTTGACACTGTAACCCTCCCTCTGCAGGGTCCTATTCAACACTAGAGATCAATTCGGCTATCCTCTTTAGTGGACCGTGTTCGGAGGAGCTACTGTATCTCCACGGCCGCCAACGCAACTTTTGAAGTAAACGAACAGGTCGACAACTTTCCCAATTTCATTACCTAACAACAGATTCACGTAACAACCGCAATTTTGCAGAATCACTTACAAAATGCATCTGGAAGTGGTAGAAAAACAGCAAGATATTGTCGAATATCGACCGGGTAGTTCGAAAATTATTAAACAGCAGCACATTATCGTCAGCACAATCAAGATTAGACAGACGTCCACCAGGAAGGGGTTCTACGCTGGAATTCGAAGTGCTGTAGAGTCTCACGTTTTTAGTCCCTCACTATGCACAGTTTATTCATGTTTCGTTTCACTACAGTGATACAGACCGTCTCTCCACAAGTTCTTCAATGACAAAACAGAACAAAACGGTGAAAGCTTTGACGCACACCATTCAATAAGGAGCTGAATTAAGGAAATGGAGCGTCAGGGCGACTTTGGCAGTGCACATTGATCCACAGATTAAAGGGTACTTGTTCAGTCAGGAAATATGGCGTTGTTGATTGACGAAAAAGATAATGCTGATCCAGAATTTCACAAAAAGTGAAAATCCCAATGCCTCATCGGCAAACGGGCTATTACACAGCTTGTAGCATGACAAGTTCAGTTTGGATAGTTACTTCAAGAACAAAACGTGACGAACAGAACAAATGAAGAACGTGTGAGTAAGAGTTGTACCCCGAGAGAATCGCCAACATCACAGAGGACAGGTTTCGTGCACACAGTGAAAACATCCGAGTCTGACGAGAAGGTATTGTGGTTCTGACCACAGCAACACTGACGTGAAATAACCTAGAAAACTGTGTTAAAAAGACTAAAAATTGACAAAAACAAACCTAAGTGAGAGACTCAGAAATGTCATGAGTGCAGGCAAACAAGTGCTTGTTTTCCTACACAATTGGGCAGTAATTAGGCATAAGTGAGAAACACTGATTTATTGTTGTCTATGATGTCTATGCTGTCTGTGGTGATGATGAGGACAATGTTATCACTCAGTGTTTCTAATCAGTAAGTTGAATGAAGACGAAAAGCACGACCGGGCAGGTGACATTTACCAACTTGACCCAACGGATTAGCCAGGTCTTTCATAGTTCGCGAGTAGTTGATCGATTGATAGCGTGGCACGAATGTTCCGAAATACGCACTGGCCAACAGCGATCATTCCACCTGATGTATACTAATTGGCAAAGACGATGGCCAGCAGTTCGGCAAAAAATAAAAATAATCGCTACTGTGGTAGAGGCATAGCAGCGGTTGCCACTGATATTTCAGTCAATCGATATAATGTGCAATGACAAAGAGCAAGCAACAAGAAAAGCGAGAACCAGATGTGCGAACTCTCTATGTTCAAGCAGTCAGTCTACACCTTGTGATCACCATCTGGTAATGAGCAAACAAAAGAGATGTACGTGAGATTGAGGTCGTATACGCGATACGAAAGCCGTACCACTAATACCATTTGGATCCGCACGTCATCCATACCTCCCGGGTGCATCAGCAAGAAAACGAGAAAAAAGTCCGCGAATCCGACGGCTCGCCATCTTTCGCAACATCTACCGAAGCCGAGCGAATAACGAGATCCTCATTCCGATGTGAAATGTGTTCAACGGACACCGTGAGCCGTTTGGTCGCGGTTTGAGAACCGTTTAAACGGAATTTTTCGTGAAATGACAAGAAATCAATGCAGTGGCGAACAGAATATTGCTCACAGAGGTGTGTCGGATTTGAAGTTTACCTGGGTGTTACCAAACAATACGAATATATGCAAGCCAGAGATTGACGTACCTCTTCGATCAATTTGCAGTGCCCCAGTTTGGTCACTTCGGGACAGTCAAAAGTGGAGACAATTTCGCCACCAGTAACTAGTGCGAGTCGCTCGACTCCTTCGAAATCAGCATGTTCAATGGCCATCAAACCGGCATCCGCGAACAACTGTTCCGGATAGTTGTAGATCAATTGTCTGAAAACACAGGTAATAGCTTAGCGAATGACCGCATGGTAAAATTAAAAAAAACGTATTATAAGGAAAAAACAACTGAGTTAACGATGGAAACTGAAGATAAACAGATATCTTGCGACAGAACAGTCAGCTATCAAAGGCAAAACTGCTCAATGCATGGACACATTTAGTCAAAGGCAAAACTGTTTTGCGATGCGCAAATTTGGGGCACCATTCCTGTCGGCCTCATGTCTGTGTAACATGACTGTTACATGTGTAAAATGTTGAGGCAAGAGGGAAAACGTTAATTATTATCAGCATTTTCAGCTATGAGCCGTGCCTGTGAGCACAATAACTCACTGAGATGATGACTAACAGATGAATACAAATACACAAAGAAAACAGACTACTGGATCGTCACCTTGGTTACGCGCTCGGTCGCCTGACCCAAAACCGAGAAATCAGTAGAGACGCAGCTGCACTGTTTACTGGACGAGCGAGACAAAACTTAGGCCACAGAAGCTCTAGAGTTATAGGACAAAACGATTATCTTAGATGGCCAACAAACATAGGGCGAATCAAATTAAACAGTTATATATGGCAGTCATGGAGTCAGAACAAATCACGCTACAGGGAGCGTCAGAAGGCAAGGCGAGAAAAAACAAAGTCCAGATAACGCACAGGCGTTCGACCGCACACCTGTAATCTGATTGACTGAGTGGGACCAGACCACCACTCACGACCATACCATCCGAGCTGGGCCGGCCGATCGATGTGACGTGATGCGTCCTGACTGTCTCGTTAGGAGATGCCCCTCCTAACAAAGACAATTGTGTTTCACGAATTACACGAGTTGACAAGACCGCAGATACAGGCTCCCCCACCGACTGCGACAGAGTACGGTGGGGATGGTCACGAACCTACCAACCCGTTAGATGACATTGACCAACCTTGTTCAGCGGGATGGTCAAGGCTTTCCTAGCCACTGACCGCATTATCACCTGGCGGCCATGCGAGTTCTTCAAAAAATCCCGGCCAAACTGAAAAAACACGGTGTAGTAGACGTTCCGTCGGTTTACAGAATACGTGATCCAGCCAAGGGAGACTGTGCATTTTTACCATTGTGGTTAACATTCGCGGATATCAATCACATACCCTAAATATGTACCGACGGATTGTCGCGTCATTCACACATACGACTCACTTGGTATAAGCCAACTGGTGGAGCCAACAGTTATCAAATACCACGAGACCATGAGCGTTTTCCACACGAATCGACCAGGTGTCTGATCCATAGAGTATAAACTGGGCGCACTCATACGTTGTAAATCCTGTTTTTTATCGACAAACGGACACCTCAACGCAGTCACAAGTGAAGGAAGTTGGAAAATACACCACATGCCTTTGCTATCTTCGAGAACATCTCGTCAACAACATTACAAAATAACGAGATCGCACTATGGAGTGATTGACAGTCTTGGGTGGCATGTTAGCAATAACAAAGTAAAGTGAGTGCTAACCCAATCTTGTGCCAACACTACACTACCTTACACATAACCGATATCAGTCAGCATGATCAGTATACTCTTTACAAAAAAACTAAGTAAAGCAACGACGTCTGTAACCTCAATCAGTCAGTTGACTACCATGTAGAAGCCCCACTTCGAAATTCTCACAACATCCGCGTGCTCTTTCCACGGTATCGTCCATCGAAAAATTGAAAGGGAAGTGGGAGACCGGAAAACCCTGTCGAACGCCAATTGACGTAGGGAACACTCATAAATGCGCACTCTGTGCTCAAACAGGGCATCCGACTTCAGAAAGCTGACGTGTTTCACGGGGACTCCATTATGATGGAGGCATCTACAGAGCGTGACGGAAAACCGAGTCGAACGCAGATTTGGGGTACAGAAATATCACGGTCGTTGGCTGAGAAAAAAGGTACCAGTGCTTCAGTGTTTGTCGCAAACTGAAGATGTGATCGATACACTTGAGACAAAGCCGGGAACCCACATATTCTCTTATGTGGTTCCACAATATGAGAACCCTGAGCAGGTTGGATGCGATGGAGAAACAGAAATATTTCTGTGGTTGTGATTCTGGTTGTGTTCTGGCAATCTTTTGAAGACGAGAATAACTATTGATAAGCATCAGTCATGAGCTACCTCCTCAGATGAACATATGACACGGAGGAGTGCAGTCAGCTCACACAAAATTTTTTTTACTAACACCTTTAAAAAACGCTGGAGAAGGAAGTTTGGGGTTGAAAATTTATCACATTTCAACTATTTAAGCTTTAAAGTCACTTCAGTTTCGGAAAAAGGATCGTCCGGAACGTCCGCAATCGAATAAGTTGGCTTAGGTCAGTTGAGCGGTACCTCGAAGTAATCGGTTCACCTCTCAAGTCGCCACGACAAGCTGTAAGTTTGTGAGTCATTTTTTCACACACAGTCTCACTAGCATCTTACCGACGACCTGTGCAAGCACAATCCGGGGAGAACAGCACCAGATTATTCCCTGGTGAAAATATCTCCTTTATTTCTTTGATATGCTTGAAAAAGTGAACCTTACGGTCTATACGCTCACTCGTTGTAAGTTTGTGTTTCAATTCATGGCGTGTTAAGAATCAAGAAGGATTAGTGGACGTTTGTTCATAAGTTCTGCTGAATCAGTAGAAATTCACTTCCGTCGTATCTGCAGCGCTCTTTTGGAATAGACCTCTTCGCAAGAGGCTCGTATAGTTGTCGCTATTTTCCCCCAGTGCTCGTTTGGGTCACTTCACTGGCGAATTAAATAAACGATGATTTTAAACAGCAGACTTTGACATGAACTGCTGGTTTAGCGATTTAAACAAACCAAACCTTAACAGTGTGGTTGGTTTGAACATAAAAGTTCGACTGTACACAGTTAATAAGAGCGTTCCAAAGAAAGCATCCAAAAACTGTTGGTCCAAAATACTGAAAATAAAAGCCAACTACCATTGCGATAACAGATATTCGTTCAGTCACAAAAGTCGTGAATGTGGTCAGGAGGTACTGCGGCATGAACCGTCGCTGACCTCAACAATGACGTAGAATAATTTAGAAGAAATAAACTTTACCAAAAGGAATAGTGATAAAACAAGGTTAAGCGGAAGAACCAGAACTAGTGTGGGTGCAGGTACGTTAGTGGTTGCAGCAGACCGTCATCTCGAATAGCGCTTCTAAACAATAATTTGAGTGATTATAAGGACTCCAACAAGGCAAACGACACCAACCCACTGAACTCAACGGAACAGTCATGGTCTTCATAATTCGTGGTCATTTTGTTGCTTGATCACCACGCATTTGTACGAACTGTTGGTGGTCATAATACGCAACATTCGGTGCGGTAAATGCCCAGCTGGCATGCGGAGTACGTGGTCCAAGCATCGTAGACTGTGCAGCCTGATCAATGGACTAATTAACAGAGCATTTCGAGTGTTCCGAAATACGCGCTGGCAAACGGCCGTTGTACTCACGCTGCCATCCCACTTGACGTGGGCTGAATGGCGGAGGTAACGATGATCAAACACGGGAGATCTGCTTATAGATGTTCGTTGCGAACTGGTTGCATTTCCAAACTGTATGTCAAATCAGAAGCCATATGATCAGTTCACGCCCTTCCTCCAGGACAACCGGACGTCTTTTTGACCCCACAGATAATGCAGGATGACAAAGGTTGTGCATGTCTTTACTATCTTCCATGACATCCCATCAACTATATTACAAACTGACGAGATGACGGTACTTAAGTACGTAAAACCATCCACAGTCTCAAGTGGGTTGCCTACAACATGGGAATATAGAGTGGAAATGTCCCGACCCTGAAGCACTCCTTTGCACTTTGAAGGTGCGAAGCACACTCTGTATGAACCAGCTCGGTAACTCACCTTGTTCAATACGATTTGCATGTCTTCGGTGGATGGGCCAAGCAAAACGATGTCAGCCGCATGTCCCATATCCGTCAACCTAGCGTCATTAGTAAATTCAACATCATGCTCATTGGATTCCGTAGGCATACCTTCCAGAATGTCGCCGACGACAAAACTCAGCAACAGAAATGACCTCGGACACCCTTGGCGAATACCACCAGACGTTATGTCCAGATACCCTCACTCTGTTTGCAGAATGGACATACGATGACCTTAACAAATATACGTGTCTTATGAATCCATATGCGAAGAATGCAGTTCCAGAGAATCGAAGGCAGTCTTTAGGTGCAGAAATAGCGACTGGCGGCTTCTTATAAGTACCACAAAGTAAAAATGTGATCAACCCGCTCGCAGCCAAATTGGAATCCAGCCTGTTCCTCACGTGCCTCACGTCCCTTGGGTCTGGTAGGCCAAGGTAAAATAAGTCGATGAGTGACTTAGACGTGACAGAGACTAAACTGATGCCTCTGTGGTTGTTACGCAGACTTCGGACTCCTTTTCGAAAACGAGAATAACTGTCAATAAACACCAATCACGAGATACCCCTTCAGTTTCCCAAACTGTCTGGAGATGGTTTATCAGTTTGGATGTCACTCTCTCTCTACCACTTCTGAAAAAAGAGAGGATATCTGGTCGAGTAGCCTTGTTAGACTTCGACCACTCAGACATCAGAGCAACGTCTCCCTCCAACGAGGGTGGGTGTTCGGGACGCAAATACCGAAAATCCGGTTGTTGTGAGCCATATAGTTTGGGCGAGAGTAACTGACATGTTTTTCAACACGTTCAGTCTATCCACCTGATTAGTTCGTGATATTGTAGCGAAAAGGCGTCTAATAAAGCACAATTTTTGTTGTCCAATTCGCTGGTTCCCATACCACGCGCGCACTAACATTTATGAATCAGAATTCCGGTCCACAACACATACCCGGTTTCCGTTCACACATCGTATGCACTTCTGCCCAGTTTGTGTGACCGACGCCTTCTGTCGGGGGATTTTCCGCTTGTCAATCATCATCCGTTGGCCCAGTTCCGTCGGGTGATGAGACGTCTCGTCGTCCATGTTATCCGTAATCTATCTGCTGTAGATTTTGATTATATTTCATGACCGTGTCGAGATATTTCACCGAGTGTTGCGATAAAAGTGCCTCTGACCCGGTCATTCATTCCATCTTGCTTGCCATGTTTAGCCCGTTGGTTCGATCTCGTTGAGTGATGGCTCGTCCGGTGGCCCGTATTGTCCGTGATCCGATCGCAGTGGGCTTCTGGGCGTGCCTCGCCGCCGCATTGAGGTATTCCGTCGATAGTTGGAATACTCGCACCTCCGGTTTGGTAATCCACTACAATATGTGAAAAATCCTTTTGACATATGGTCTGATACCGACTCGACGGTGAACACAACCAGGAATAACAGAAAATGTCTTTTGTCATTCCCAGATAAATACCCGCTCTATCTTTTACGATTGTTCGACCAAGTGATGCGTAAGGTCCTTCGGTTAGCTCTTAGTCAGCTTGCGTTCGGGTTATCGACGGTCGTCACCATACTTGAAGCCGGGCGAAACTGAATGACGCTTGGTCATAAGATTTACCGACGTAAGAGAAATCGAACTCCGTAACAAATGCGTAGCTCCTCCGGAGCATACCTCTTCACACCGAATTTACAAAGCTGCTGTGATGTGAGCCCAGTGTTCGCCGAGCCCTGTTACCAGACCCGAAGTGGGCAATTCGCTCACCAACGCTTCTTGGTAAACGTTATTCACACTCTCCTCGCTCGAATGCCAGTTAAGTACCTTGCATTTACGAACGTATGTCCTCTGGACAAATGACAATACAAAACGAGCACACACAGCAGCATGGTCCAAGTTCGAGTGGTAGTTCCAATGAAAGATAGTCTTTAACGGAGTGACGCCATCTGTAACTGACTGCTATATGATCGAGTTGTGTCCATGGCTGAGTTGCACAGAGCCGTCTCCATGTGACTCAATGCCTCTACTCATGTTGAAATGCGGTACTCGAAATAAAGAGATCGTGAGATGTGCACAGCTGCAGCAGTCTATAGCGAGTCATCGCGTTGCGCTCGGACACCGAACACAACATCCAGTCGCTTCTCATCTGGAGGAAGACGTCCACAAATAAGTATACTGGGGTTCACATATCGAGCCCAAGCGACACAGAATAAACATGCAGTACTTGATAACCGGAAAACAGACAAAGCGTAGTAAAGGATAACGATGGGGCGTTTGCAACTGGTAAGGCAAAATGGGTGAGCAGAACTAAATCCTGGAATCGTTTCTTGACCCTGTTGGACTAGGATTGAGACACAATTGTGCAGTGCCAAACGCTGGTGGTGGTCTACAAAACCTCAAACAGCTCGTTTCAGACGCCCATTCTAACATATCGTCGAACCGGTTTTCGTACTCACAACTACTCGGTCTGTTTAAATCACGCGCACGATACAAGGAGTATGTGGTAAAAATGGACTTCGCCGTTTTCTTCGAACGAACACCGTGTTGAATTTTCGTGGATCACCGTATACAGGCTGACGGAGCTTTAATTACGTCGCGGAGAATCAAAACGGAGATGAAGCAATACCCAAACCAGCGTCGGGGAGAAGGCTGCCATCGATTCGTCCCCATAATATGTCGCTAAACAAGGTCACAAATGAACGCCACAGAAGGGTTCAAAACACAAGTACTATCAACTCCAGCTGAACGCCGCTCCGAATAATTGAAAATATTTTCGGAGTATAGGTAAGAAATACATTGTGAACCAAGTGTAACATCCCCTGTACCGAATATTCAACCGTTGCTTTCGATCTAATATGGCAAGTGCAAAAATACACATCAGGAGAAACTACAGGCGAGCGCCCTCACCATGTTCAGGCAGCGTCAAGCACTAGTGATCGGGGATAAACAATTGACGAACATCCTCTGCACATGCACGTCAAGTTACACGGCAGCATCGTAGACTACCACTCAGTAAAGAACTGGCGCCACATGGATGTGTAGCTTGGAAAACAACTGCGGAGTTCAGCTAGAGATAGACAAAACTTGACACGTTTATTCAATTACTCCTGGTAGCTCAGTGATGACGATGTCAACTGTCAATATCATCGTCATAATCAACATTATAATAGACAACGACACATCATTAGAGCTCGTCAGTAGTGTATATCTTTGCCACTGCCGGGACTAGAACCCCGGCCAAGCTTTCGTGAGACAACTGTGTTGACCACTGCACCATTGACCTCACATTGGGCACAACCGAATTATCATATGTGAACGCTCAACCACTTTCGCTTGTGAGCAATGGCAGGGCAAGGATATACACTACTGATGATCTCTAATGAGAGCGAAACTCGAGTCTAGCGCTTCTTTTCGAAAGGGGCCGAATGGAAAGTCTATGGGAATGCGACAACTGCGATCAATTGTGGGTGATGTTCAATCAATATGAAAACCAAAATCCCCTACTACTCGTCAGTAACGACACATTAGTGGTCCTCACTGATGTTTAATGCCACATAGCCACAAATAAAAAGATCAAATCTTGCACAAGAAGAGAAGGGAAAAAAGGGACCTAACTAGTAAAAATAGCTACGTCTACAGTTAAACATTCAGCATCAAGATGTCCACACCTTGAGAACAAACAACGGAGCTGTAAGTGGAAATGAGGGGGTCTCGGCAAGACAGCAGTTGTAAACAACACGGCCGCGGATTTGACCTTCAGTGATCGCAAACCTAATGGTTTGGGTTTTGGTGGTCTGGCAGTGCTCAGTCCGTCACACACGTTTTACTACGTAGCACGGCACCGAGTGTAGGAAAGCGAAAACAAAAATGTTTACACGTAATAATCAATCAGTAACCTGCCATTTAACATCTACGAGGAAGTACGGGAAACAGGAAAACACTCACCTATTAATAAATACATTGCAGTTATGTTTTAGGATTTTGTCTACCTTCTCCTTCATTTTTTGTTTTTCAGCCAATTCCAATTCAGCAACTTTGGAAATTGTATCGACTTGTATTTTACTGCCGAACACTTTGATTTTATCCGCGTCCATTGGTGTGTTAGCAATGAGGATCTTGGCATTTTCAACACGTTTGGGTTGATTCACACCAGGACGCTTGTCCAACAAGAAACCTTCATCTAAGTACGAATCTGTCATTGTTCCACCGAGTTTTTGAATTATCTAAGAAAAGAAAGATTTTAATTGAACAAGACACAATGGCAAATATTTAAGGTGGACAAGTGACGAAGAAGAATAATAACAAGCTTACCTGGATAGCATCCAAATTCCCGCTACCTTTGAGACGCATCACAGCATCGACAGCCAATTTGGCGAAATGTTCTTTGTGTTGATACAATAACTTTGAACTGAGCGTGGTGCGCGCTATGTTCAGAAGCTTCTCCCGGAACGCCGGATCAGAATGAGTATCGACATCTTCTCGTTTGTGCTCTATAGCAGCTGCATTAAGAGCATCGATCGACAACTTAGCGGCTTCACGCCAGCCTTGGATGATGGTCTGTGGATGGAGTTTTGCAGCGATCAATTGTTCACCCTCCTTCAATGAAAACAAACGGTAGACATGGAATAAGCTGGCTAAATCCTTAAAATAAAATAAAGTATCTGGTTATCAGAAGTGAAGCGATGAAAACATTAGTCCTTCACAAAGACAATCCAGATCACAGGAGTGCGTGTGCTAAGAGTACCTTACAACACTGGTTGAGCCTCACAAGGCCTCAAGAGAACACTTCAACTATGGCATAGGGAGCAACAACAAAAAAATCACAAATGAAACGACATTCAGAAGTATAGAGCAGGATGGATCACACACCTGCACTGTACATCTTTCCTTCCAACGGCAACAAGGCACCTTTCCGAAGCCAACAGTGGTGGAGGCTACACAGGTCCTCGCCACTCCCGTGGATACACCAGTAACAACATTATACACTGAGACAGTAGATGAAAAGTTCTAATGTTACAAACTAGTCAATCCTGCAAAGGTATTAGCCGTTCCGATGCCAGGCGTATTCTGCGCAGACTAGAGGGTCGCTCGAATTATCCCGTACGGCCAGTTGACTTTCGACGGGCAGGAGAAGAATAGACACATTCACATACTCCCATCAACTTGGCTTATTATCGGGACAAAAATTATCATGATGTTTATGGAAATTCTGAAGCGTCCCATTAATGGTGAAACGCTGGTGGGGTCTGAC
The DNA here is from genome assembly GCA_014338405.1 of Paragonimus skrjabini miyazakii. Lineage (NCBI taxonomy): Eukaryota > Metazoa > Platyhelminthes > Trematoda > Plagiorchiida > Troglotrematidae > Paragonimus > Paragonimus skrjabini miyazakii. The sequence goes on from JTDE01005610.1 coordinate 21,113, forward strand.
AAGTTCACATACTTTGGGTACTGCATCAATGCTGACGTGATGTCAGATATCTGATATAACGCGCTCGACCACTGACCCAGAACCGAGAAAAAGGATAGGTGCGGCAACAACGTTTATTGGAAAACGAGGCGAATTCCATTAGGCCACAGAGGCTCTAAATTTATAGTTCCAACGGAGAACGAATCACTTTACAGAGGGGCATTAGAAAGTGCACTCGTGAGGACAGTTCACATAATGTACAGGCGTTCGATCGTGCAGCTGCAATCTAATTGAGCTTAATGGACTGAGTGAGTTAAAATCACATATCAATTAACTCGAGGCCGGATCGATCAATCGATATGACGTGATTTACCTTTGCTGCTTCGTTAGGAGATGTGCCTCCTAACACCTCCCCTTTTACGACATGTGTCATAGGTCTGACATCTTGGATTCACTTGTAGGGGTTTCACGGATTTTTTTGTGCGTTTGGACCGCCTAGGCGGAAAAGAAATTGGTGTTGTCATGCCGATTTTTGACAGCGGCACGTCAACTTTTTTCTCCAATTCGAAGGTGTCCAGTAAAATTCTCCAATGTAATGAAGTTGAGTCTGGTTTGATCAGAAGAAGCCAGGGTTCCTTCGTAACTGGTTGATATGTCTCCTCTAGGTGTCTTTCCCGACAGTGACTTCATAGATCACCTTCCCATTACGCTTTGAGATTACGGCAGGGGTCCATTTATTTTTACCTCGGAAGTCTCGTGCAAGCACTGAGTTGCTAATATTGAAACGCCGAATGCATTGTGGATAGCCTGTCCTGTGTACTTCGTTGGCGGATGTGAGTTGTGAAGGTCTGATATCGTCGAACCTTGTGCGAATTTTCTGTCTCAACATACATTCAGCTGGCGAGATTCCTCCTGGTGTATTGCGATAGGCAGTCAAGAAATGCTGAATGACATCTGCTGGAGTTTCCTCTCCATCGAACCTTTCAGCTTGACCATTAGATTGTGGATGATATGGGGGAGAATTTTTGCTGAATGCCGTGATGCTCACAGAATGTCCGGAAAGTTGCGGATGTGATTTGTGATCCATTATCCGATACAAGAGTCTCTGGAATGTCAAAGTAACTGAATAACAAGTTGAGCTCTGGTATTAGTGATATAGAGTTCGGGTTTGCCATTGGAACAACTTCCTGCCACTTGGTGAATGAATCGGCCAAGACCATGCAGTATTGACCATTAACTGGTCCTGCAAAATCAAGATGGAGACGTTGCCACGGTTTTTCTGCATCTGGTCATGGTTACCACGGGTACTTCGGAGGTGCTTTAGCAGCCAGCTGACATCCTCCGCATCTTTGACAGAACCACTCAATTTCCGAATCCATTTGCGGCCAATATATATAACTGCGCGCGAGAGCTTTCATTCGGCTGATACCTGGATGGCCGGTATGAAACTGCTTCAGTACTTTGTCACGTAACAGTTGTGGCACGACGACGTGGTCACCAAACATAGGACAACCGTCGATAATGGAAAGGGAGTCACGCCTATGAAAAAACTGCTGGATATTTGGGTTCAGGTTGTGTTGATTCCACCTTGTGCGCACATACTGCATCGCCTTCTGTAATAATTCGTCGGGATTCGTTGAGTTCTTGATGGTCATAGCAGTAATGGGCAGGACTCTTGTTATCGAAGAGGACTTGACGAACCTCCGGTTCAATTGTAACTGGAGCAATGATGGAGTCGTCAGATTCTGTTTGCTTCAAGTTGATAAGACGTGACAAGACATCGGCTTTGCCGAATTCGTGCGTCTTCCGGTATTGAATAGTGAAGTCATAATCGAGTAACACTATCGCCCAACGTTGCAGTCGGTTTGCAATTTAAACCGGAATGCTTTTCTTTGAAACAAAAATAGTCAGCAGAGGTTTGTGATCTGTAAGAAGAGTGAACCGCCTACCATACAACATTTTGTGAAACTTCTTGACTGCGAAAATGATGGAAAGTGCTTCCTTTTCAATTTGACTATAGTTCGTCTCGGCTGGTGTCAATGATCTGGCAGCATGCGCAATGGCTTTTTCTGATCTATCTGGAAAGACATGGAAAATTACCGCACCGATTTCAAAGTTTGATGCGTCAGATGCAACTTCTATCGGAAGAGACGGATTGAAGTGGGTCAGAGGCAAATCAGAAGTAATCATTGCTTTAGCCTTCTCGAAGCTCCGTTGATATTCTGTTGTCCATTCCCATTTTGAATCCTTCGTTAGAAGTCTATTGAGCGGCCCTCTCAGTTGAAGTGTAGAAATAAAAGCTCCACAATAGCTGACAAGTTCGAGAATAGCACGAAGACCGGATACATCTTTCGGTGGAGGCATCGTCTTGATTGCTTCAACACTGGCCGGATCCGGATGACGTTCATGTTTGTCAATAATGAACCCGAAATATTTGACAATGTGCAGCATAAAAATACACTTCTCCTTTCTCAGCCGGAATCCATACTCCTTAATTCGTGACAGTAACATGTCCAGTTTTTGTAGCAGGTCTGCAGCGTCACAACCCATGATTATAATATCGTCCAAAGAAGCAACGCAACCGGGAAGATCAGACAGCATGGTGTTCATTATCTGCTGGAAGATTGCTGATACAGTTTTGATGCCGAATGGTAGTCGTGTATAACGGAACAAACCCCTGTGTGTATTAATCGTTAGCAATTTCCTCGACTCTTCTTCCGCGGGTATTTGTAGATATGTTTCAGCAAGATCCACTTTGGCAAAACACTGTCCCCCGCTGAGCTTCGTAAAAAGGTCTTTAGGCACTGGTACAGAGTATTGGTAATTCTTTAACGTCGCGTTCAGGGCAGTAGAAAAATTGGCACATATTCGAACTCCGCCGTTAGCCTTCTTGACAACCACAATGGGAGCGGCCTATTCCGAGTAATTCACTGACTGTATGATACCTTCTGCATGCAACCGATCAAGTTCACCGTCCACAATCGGCAGAGCAGCATATGGAACTGGTCTTTTGGGTCCAAACATTGGTTTCACTTTTGGATGTAATGTTAAAGTTGCCTTTGGTTTTATACAAAGACCGAGGCCTGGTTCAAAAACAGACGCGTGCCGAATCTTGAGTTCCTCAATCCGACGTTGAATTCCTGGCGCGAAAAGTAGTGTTTCTGACGGACTGTGTATTTTCGTTCGATTACATATGCTGTTTACCGGCTGATCTAGTAATTTCAAGTCGTCCATCCAATCAAGGCCTAATAGATCTAAACCTGGGTGATCTGTGACGAAACATGCTTTGATTCGGCTGTCTCCAAACGTCACCTCACATGATACTTCCCCTGCTAGCTTGAAGGTTCCGCCAGAGGCGTTTCGAGCTATATGATGGGTTGGAAGCAGTGGGGACCGCCCAAACTTTTGCCACGTATTGCGAGAAATCAAAGTGATAAAAGAAGCGATATCTGATTGCAAGCGGGAAGGAACACCATCAATGCAAAGGGTAACATATTTGCGTTTGGATTTCCCATCAATTTTAAATGTTGCGGTTAACACCTTCGACTTGCTGGCGGAGAACTTCGGGCGCCTGTGAAAATTTCCTCGACGTTGG
>JTDE01005613.1:28634-47751 GCA_014338405.1 Paragonimus skrjabini miyazakii
TGACATACGGAGTACGTGACCCAACCACCGCAAGCTGTGTACCGTGATTAATTGACCAATTGATCGCGCATCCCGAGCGTTCCGGAATACGCGCCAAAGGTATGATTTCTGGTCTGCCCGTCTCAGTGCCGGATGTTATTCCTGTAAACTTGTATTCAACGGTTTACCAACTTCGCACACAGGGTTGGTCATTTATATATATATATATATATATAGGATAAGAAAATACGATGCTTAGCTGGACGTTTCGGTGGTTGTTTTCTGCTTGAGAAAGGATGACTGGTAATAGGTGTGGCTGACAAGACGGCAGTTCAGGTTAAAGCGTAATTCATTGAGAGCTGGGAATAGTTTTTGTTGACAGGCGTTGATTTCGTTGATCAGACCAAAGCCAAGGAAGATCGTTCATCTGTATTCAGCGGTCGTTTGAACAGTAGATAAATTTACCTTCACAGTTAGTATTTTGGTAGAGTATGAAGCTGGAATCGGTGGTCATGTAGTCAGACAGTCGTTTATCCTTTCACCAGACGCACGTCAGACTGTAACGGGTGCAGCTGTTCTTGGCCGTGCTGACACTGCAGTTTGTTGGAAGTATGATATACTCGGAACGGATTACAGGGTGGTTCCACTAATGAGGAGGCGCAAACCCAAGCTTGAGCAACATGAAAATAGCACGCGTAGATCGATCTCAGCATGTGATGCCCGGCTAACGAGCGAAGCAATACGTAGGTCCGGAGAATTGTTCACTACCGATCAAGACCTGTCCTGTAATTTTGATTGGATCGAACATGAAATCCTCTGAACCAGAGCGACCATTCGGTCTCAGAAGATTTCCAATGTGCTTGTAACAGGGAACCGAGCGGCAAGTGAGGAAACTGTCGAGGGAGCGGATTACCCTTTCATTTCTCCGTTTTTGTTGGTGAGGGAGCCCCTGGAGTAATTCCGATTTTTTTCGACTTCCGATGGCTCAAGGAGATTATAGTCAATAAAGTCGTATCCGTCCCAGCGATGTCGAAAGTTTTTGCTAAGCTACAGAACGCCAAGATATTCATAGTGCTGGACTTGCAGTCTGGATATTAGCAAGTTCCAATCAAGTAACCGAACGAAGATGAAACAGCTTTGTGTGGGAGGAAAGCAGTATCGGTTCACATGTATAGGGTCTGAACTGTACAGTGTCCCTTTTACGTTCTGGTAATTCAAGGTGCTGGATAGATTACCAATTGTTGCCCATGGAGGCGATATTTTCATCCACAGCTTCAGTGAGAGAGCATACGATACATGTTTCAGCTGTGTTACAGAAGACTAAACAGACTGGCCCACGGATTAATAATCCAAAATCACGACTGATCACACAACCATTGGTATTACTGAGTCACATGGCCGGTCAAGGCGAGTTCCAATCACTATCCGAGAAACATAACTATTGTAGCTACTCCAGTGCCAACATTGAATAGGACACTGCAACAGTTTTTGGCGTCGTTGGTTTCTGCAGCCATTTCCTTATAATCTTCACTGACCTCACTAACCTCATATGAAATATTGGAAAGGAAGTGCCGGTTTCACTGGTCAGGATGAACCAATCGAGCTTTCGCCAAAATACAACTAATGAAGAACGGGTAACCGACTCTGAAATCGTCACTGATTGTACAGAGCTTCATTGCCGTAACAGATACAGGTGATGTGGGAATCAAAACCGTACTGAAGCAAGAGAGCAGTGTCACTGGGTATGCCAGTCAGACATTAACACTTACCGGACAGAATTATTCAACTACAGTAAGGGAGTGTTTGATGATAGCATGATGCCTCTGAGAAATGAAGGCTATATTTGGGGAGGTCGTTGTTTTCATGTGTAGACTGACCACAAAACTCTTGAACTGAATTAACTCATCGAAACATCTCCGGAAAAGAAATCACGCTTGGTGAGTGTTATGACTGCAGGATTACGATTTCACAGTACGGCGTGTTCGAAGAAGAAAAATGTTCCTGATCTAATCTCCAAAGCGCGAAACTTAGACGAGATCCACAGGGACGTCGTTAGAGTTGGCGATATTGAACTAAAAATTAATCCCGGACGGTTACAAGCAATAAAGTTAACGGATAAGGCGATCCAACAGGTCATTGATCAGCCTCTGTTAGAAGGACAATTTGGGAATGAAGACGTTCACCGCTTGTTAGTTGAACCTTCCGTTGAGTGGTGCCGGGACGTTTGTACGCCATTTGCCGGCAGTGTAAATTATGGGTAATACTGGCAAAGTTGAGAGCAACACTCGTGAACGACTGTCATCATCTGGCTCTTACAAAATGTCATCGAACTTGAGAAAAGCTGAAGCAGTAGGGTTACTGGCCAAGAATAAAGTATGATGCCATTAATTACTTACTGACTTGCCAACAATGTCCGTTTCTGAAGGGCGCTAACCACTCGGGCGAATATTTCATTCGGTCGATCCCACTCATTGAAATTGGGGAGTTGTGTTCAGTAGATGCGACGGGTTCTTTTCCATTCACCAATTACGAAAATCAGTACGTCATCTTCGTGATGGGACAGTCCACAAGATGGGGTGAAGTAGCCGCTGTACTCGATTATTGTCTAGTTACTGTGTGCAGGACAGGGACGGATCATGTCGTTGCAGGTTATGTTATACTACGAAGTACGTTGACCGACCACAGCCTCTCCTTCGAAAGTGAGTATGGAAATCTTCTGGATCCCTTAAGGATCACAAAACGTCTTCATAACACCTTACAACCTCCAATCAAATGGATTGATGATGAGGAGCAGTCGTACAATCAGAGAGTGGTTGACGGCGAAGGAAGGGAGCTGGGAAAAATGTTGGCACTGGTTCTGCTAGCTCACCTCTCTTCACCACAGGGCACAGCGAAGAATTTTCCGTTCGAGCTAATCTCTGAGCACATGCTATGCCTACGAACTGATAAGGAAATCGGCTAATAAAGATACCAATGACTGAATGCACGTGATTCAGTGGAGGCGCGGAACTTGACCAACCAGAACGTGACACGTGTAATAGTTGCCGCCAACAAGCAATCAACCGCGAAATTATTCGGTCGGTACACTATGTTCGAGCCTGGTTTAAAGGTTAAGTGCAGAGAATGACGTTGTCCGGGTACAGCGGGAACCAGATCTAGAGAGTTCCTAGCGAAGTGAAGGGGGCTGAAATAATGAATCGTCGCGGCCTAGTGTATGTTAGTGAGAATGCATACCATTAGCATCATGTTCACGGAAGCCAGCTAGGCGAGTGATATGACTTCCCGATTACAAGAGAATGCTCACCGGATGTCTCAGCATCGCCGGCGCCGGTACGTAGAACTCTGCGATAACGGAAACAGCTTGAGCAACCTTTACTGCAGCCGGAATAATAATTGTGGATGGAGGAGTGTATTGAACAATCACATTATACTACTGTGAGTAGCCAATCGGGGGCACGTATTTTGGTATTGCGGTAACCAGGCAACAATTCAAGAGGATACATTAAAATGCATTACGGCAAGAAATGATGTTTTCTATACACCAACTTATTATTGGCAATTGTGGTTTTCCGGAGTTGTTATGTGGCACCGGGTGCTTGTGTTCGAGGCGGTGTTGAAGCGTATACTCCTTTTGTCAATTTTCTGAATAAGCAACCGTAATGCCACCCGCGTTCTTGGCTCACAAAGTAGTTTGACCAGAAGTTACTATCATGTCAACGAAAAATCAGAATTTAGTTTGCATTGCCTGCTCATTCAGTCTTTGGTAAGCGGAGCTTCTACAAGGTTCTATCCGATGTTACTAGCGTACGATACCTAGTACCCCCGTGGCGTTTTCTCAGCAATGTGCCTTCTACATATGCTGCACGACTGATGAAGTTGCCTATTCTGACTGATACCGCCTCACCTCTAAAACAGAAGTTACGGTCCAAGATTGTGCGTTTGGTACAGTATTACTTTTAGTTGGTTGATGTCTTCGAGTTAAAAACTATGCGGCAGCCATTCCACATTCCGAATGTACTTCAGCCGGCTACATTCTAAAATGAGATTCACTTTTGGACGGATTCAAAGTGGACACACTACGTTCCTTGGTTCGGAACTCTCTTTCACCATCGACCTAAACCAATTACGACGATCTGTAGCCGCGTTTCAAGTGGTTTGCCTCTGTTCGATATATAGTATGTATCGCGAGAATGTCTCCCGGAGATTTTGTTTGTATACTCTGGAATCTGACTACGTTTACAGCTTTAAATGTAACGAATATCCCCGTTCTCTCAAGATTTACTCCAACTCTCATGTCTTAGTTGATGTAGTGATCACATTGCCGAAAAGGAGAGTTATTGTTCTAAGCCATATATATATATATATATATATATATATATATCAATTCAGACTCGGATGTTGAACCATCTTTGACAAAATAAAGAATTAGTTACTTCGTCGAGCAACCGAGCCAACTGTGAAATTATTGAAAGGCTGACAGGTCAACGCGTCGCGTCACTTCCATAATTAGCACAGAACCGACGGGCATTCTCGTCAATTGTGCCACGTCTGAGTTCACATTACGAATTGGAACACAATTCTCCGAGGTCGGTTGTTGTTCTTCACTCAAACATACCAAAATCTGTATTCCGGTTTCCGTTAATACCAACAACGCTGTTCATCAGTGTTTGGCACTGATGCTGACTTTTATAGATTCGTGGCTAGAGAGCTGGTGTTCGGATCATTATGTCGCCGTGGCAGAAGGTGCTGGACCTCTCTACATATGTGGTACCATATGTCGCTTGCGCTGCTCCGCCTTTGGTTTCATCAACATACATCGTGCCTTATACAAACCGGGAATAAAGCCATGGAGCAAGTGCATTCCATGAGATTCAGCTCACTGGCATCCACGTAACCAAGTTACAGTCGAGTTTGATTACTCCTGAAGGCATATAAGTCCTATTTTAAAAATAAATTAAAAGTTGGGATTTACTCCATAGGATCCGTATGTTTAAGCTGAATCAATCAACATCAACTGGCTGACTTGTAGAGAGCAAACAACTAAGTTACATGTGTGTAAGACATCTACAAGTCTTGGGACTTTTATGACTTTCCGTGAGCAACTTGAATTGGTTATCAGTTCGTCTTTGCCGTAGGCGCAAACTCTGATCGAAACAACGCATAGGTTTGCAATATTTTTTTATCGTTTATGTGCGTCCACGGCCTAACTCACTCTCTTTTTCAGAAACGTTTCTTTCCGGCTTGTTGGTGCACCGTACGCTGAAGGTTTTGTTTAGTTCCCTATCCTAAATTTAAATCTACATTTGTCTCCATTATCCAAGTGCAATACTGTGTACTGTCATACTGAACTCCGCCTTGTTGTGTTTTCTTTGTTCCTCTTTTTAACTTACAGCTTGTCATTGGCGTATTTCCGCATTTTTGTTTGCGAGAGACTAGGGTTGCACATTCACATTGACCTCTCGTCTTGCTAACCAGCATTGGTCAGCTTAATCACAGAAGCCCTCACTTGTACACATCCTGGCCTTATTCTTTCACGTTTACACTGGATACGAGGATTGAGAGTTGAATCACAAGTGGTACAGTGCAGGCAGCCTGTGGTAGCTTTTATCCACAGGCGCCCTCTGTGACGTGCCGATTCGGAAATGGATGCTACTAACCACCCGTGGCTCCGCTCGTTTGCCTGTTGGTGCACTGTTTGCTTTTGCTGCCTAGAACCAGTGGGATGTATTGATAAATGGATTGAGAATAACACAACGTTATGAGCAAGTTGTAATATTCTACGTTTCAACCATCTCGGGTAGCCTTCCTGAGGAGTGTTGGTGGGATGTACTTATGAAAATGCACGGACATTATACTGGATATATCTGTCACTGGTTATTTACTTAGGAACAGTATTTAACATTAACGGACAGTTCAGTGCCGGATTATTTTGCATTCTGTTTTCTATTTTGTCTCGCCCCACATTACTATGTGTGCTCGTTCTAATGATCACAACACAAGACGGCTGCTAGTTCGAAACTGAATGAAACGTTTTGATTCATATGTGCACGTTTTGTATTTATTTTTCCATCTATCTTTCCCGAAGTAATTCTAAATTCAAATTCTTATTATATTTGCCATCACATCAAATATTCCGACAGCAACGTTCTATTTTTCATTTGCCTTCGTTTACTTCTGGCGCAATATAGTCAGTATTCCATCATCCACCTGACGTGTGACGTAGGTGACACCTGACTTCAAACGCGTCTTTGTATAAAAGCTGAACGAGAGTACTGCTAACCGTTTTTTGATCTATGCCTCACATGCTTGTTTGTGTAGTTGACGGTGGTACATTCATAATATGAAAAGTATATTATTCAGTATAACTTTATAACGCTCTAGTAGTTAAATGAGCACGGATCGTCTCACGACCAGTTTGTAACGGTGATGACCCTTAGTTCAAACGAGAATGCCGCCAACTGCCTTCGGTTGAACATAAACATAGAAGGACGTTCAGGTTAGTTTGATTATTCTTATAAGTTTCTTACTTACCGCATTATGGCGAAGGCTCACTACACTGACAATATTCTTGTTACTTCCAGCAAAAAGTGCGAATTGATAGGTCGAATCACACTTGACCACGTAACCCTGGAACGCAAAAGTGTGGCATAGTGGGCAGCACGAAAAGGTCAACATTTTTAGTACATTCGTTAGTGGAGAAAGATTGATTTTCTGTCTGGCCTGAAACATCGTTTTTTTGAATAATTTTGGCTGAAGTTAAATATATGGGTTCTACCGTTTTAGGGCACTACATAGGATTAGGTAGTCGAATTTTACTAGCACATCATATCCCCCAGCAATCTGAATACTCCAGAATTTCGTTTTTGAATGTGACAATACCTCATCTTCTATAATGGGGCTCGGCACTACTGTTACATTAATAAACATATTTGAAATCCTACGTAATCTATCGATGCAAAATATACTTCTATCGGGTAAAAAATACGAAGTTATATGCACTAGTTTCAACTCAGCATTACATGAGTTGAGCAGGACAGTCCGAAAGAAGGCAGAGCTAATGGCAAAGATATGTGCGTGAGTTGTACTTTAATTACGGACGATTTGCTCTCATTTTGCCTGTCTTTTTGGGATTCTTTTTCTCACATCATACTGTTTTAATAAGTCGTCCGTAACAGTGTTTTCATGGTCTGAGCCTCGTTGATATGTCCACAAAGCCTTTAGCTCTGTTCTTAATGGTAGAAAATTTACATTAAGCAGTCACACTGAAAAAAACAATCACAAACATCGTGCTCTTCAAAAGGAAAGTATCGGTCGATGCAAACATGGTTATTGAAATAATTTTGCTGATCGTCTTGGATTTTTACTGAATTTACCTGCTTATTTTTCTACCGTGAATTTAAGTTCTACAAATCAACATCTTGCAAGACCAGTTGAAGAAGCTAGTTTACTGCACACGCTTTCAACGATGGGCTGTACCCATTGACACTGGCTCGAATTCTCGCAGTTTCTGACAGTAATTCACAAGGTGAGATTACTGAATAAACTTGTTGGTACAAAATATAACCGAGACTACAAAAATGTCTGGAGAAAGGGTCAACGTTGTCAATCTAAGGGGAATAGTTACATAAGGTTATCACATGGCATTTATGAAGGCAAGTTAAATACTGTAACCTGAATCGCACACCTCGCAGCTCTACCAGAGCTTCATTAATTTTGATGAGTGAAGTAAGGATATCAAGTTTGCAAGTTAATAGTGCCATTTTCTATACCCTGGCCAATTGCGGCACGTAACATTAACAACTGGATTAAAACTGAGCTACTTTAGGTCACATCCTGTTTGGTCACTGAGCCAAACTGTACCAGATGGATTATCAAGGTCACTAGGTTCTGTACACGTAGTATCATTCCTCACTTGTTGCCGTCCAAGAAAAAAAACTACTAACATTTGCCGTCGTCTTAGTATTTGATGTTCCTCACAATCCAGACAGAGGTTTACTTTTTCAACTAATTTGCATAGATGATAACACATAATTTCCATCATTTGAGTAAGTGAAACAGTAATATCATGTGATTTGGCTTAGCTCCCCTTAAATTTCTGGGGATTTCTGCAGAAGGTAAAATAGATTAATCGTGCAAACTTATCCGTTTTATACAAGCTTCAAAGTAAGCGATTTTACATCCTTCATATTAATTAGTTTGCAAGTGTCCACCATTCAAAAAGGCTGCTTTCCAGTTTATTATTCAAATGTTTCATTTATCGCTCTTTTTCACTGTGATTTAGTGTTAAACAGCCTCACAGAGTTTTGATAAGGGACCGCATTTTCAATTGGCTGTAGTGGTATCCACCAAAATCTTGTGCAGCTTCTCATCGTTGAGCATTGTTTGCTGTTCGTATGTTGATAATTAACACTATACTTGTTTTTGGTTGTTTGAGGACCTACTACACAAGTACATCTCGAAACCGGCGATCTGACCCAAAAAATACCAAGATAAACGGACGTTTAAAAATTTTATTCTAAAGGCATAAGTGATTTCACCTGACGATCATCCGTCTGCTAAAACTTGGGAACTAAAAACTATTATTTAGACAACGCCCACGAATAGCTTAACAACCGAATGTGCGCTTACCTAGCAGAGAAAAGTTTACAACCGGATCGACGTTTACAAAGGCAGATATGCGACATTTATTTTACTTAACTTTCTGTGGTCCACAACCGATGTAATTAGACTTTTATAGTGTTACTCTGAGATGCTTCGTCTTTCATCTATTAGATAGTATTTGCACTTACTAGAATTAGCTATGGGCATTTAGGAAACGTTTTTTGTGCCCACTGGACACTAAATCATTGTGGGGTTTTATAGATCTCATAGGATTAGCATCCTTTGCAATATCAGATTTAATCATCGGTTACACCTTTCAATATTTTTGGAAACAACTTACCTGCGTCGCTTGTGATAATGGTTCGTTTGAAAAATATGGCATTGGTTTTTTATACGATTCTTTTTGATGTTCTGCGACTGATTCATCCAGTCCCATAATGAACTCTGGAAATTGCCTTAACTTTGTACCTTTAATATTTCACCGTTGAAAAGCTTACTTGTATTGGTACTCTATCTCGTCTCCAGGACGAAGTTAAGATCGTATTACGTATTGGATCAATATCCAGACCATCACTTCCAGCTACGTGTGGGCCATAAAACTGCCTTGAATTGATTATAATTGCGGATTATATTACAAATAGACTCGCCATAATGAACTATTCTGTTGGTCGTTCCATATCTGAATGCTATCATCCCAGCCGGCTGACACAAATATGGGTAAATAACGAACATCGCTTCTGCCTTTTGGATGATAAGCCAAAGCTGTGATACGGCTTGTATGTCCAAGGGTGTTGTACGCTGTAATGCTAGTTTAGTTCAACAATCCTTTCACATCACTTGTACCTTGGTTGAAGAATTTTACCAGGCTTATGCGACGCTATCTCGTACACTCGGATGTAGGTATCCGTACCACCCGTAATGAAACGTTTATTGTCAAACGAAATGGAAATGCATAATATTTGGTTAGTGGAGTCATTTTTCCTTCGTTCTGAATCGTTCGCTTCAAACCAACTTTCTTTCCAAACGTTTAGCAGTGAATTCTTTTTGGAAGCTGTCGTATATAACCACATTCGTACACAACCGGAAGCATCTTAAAATAATCGATCGCTATGGTAAAATGGAATACATGAGGCGAGAATGCATTGTTTTTCATCTCCAACAGCTGGTCGAGGGCCATGAAAGTATTGAACATCCGTGCACGGCAAACATTCTGCTGGGTCCTTCAGCCGCGTACTTGTTTCCTCTAGCATTCCGTTAGATAGTCGAAATAGCTGGACCGTTTTTAATTGTTATGTTTATGACTTATTTATGACAACTCACGCGAATATCACCGTTAGACAGACCGACGGCACAAAATGTATGATCACAAAAGATTCTGACAACCATTGCATCTGCTTCTAATGATCTATGCTTAAGGTTACATATAGGTTTTGATGTTTAACCTTGTTGCGTCGAGACGAATAGCTGTGTGTGAGTGATCATTGTTTTTCAGTGAGTGCACTTTTGGGCGCAGAGTAACTGGGGTGTTTTGTATTTTCTCACTTTCCTCCTGCAGATCCTCCTTCAGAAATGAACTTTCGCCCGAATCGGAGAATTTCCCTGAGCCACTATTTTCCGAGTCCATGTTTTAGGTTAAAGGCTAGATCGGGAGTTGAAAAAGTTTGCGAACTATTTACTCATTTGAATGCTCTTTTGTACTCAGCGTGCACACTGTTAATATTGCATTATGACAGTTTACTTGTTTCTACTACGCTTATGTTCATTATATGTTGGTGAACGCGCTGTTGTTGTTCGTACTAAGACACACCGCAACAACAGTCGAAGCCTGCATTGATATCAAATATGTTAACACTAGCTTTCTAATTATGGTTTGTCGTTCAGTCAGTACGTGGTTTAACAAATTTAGAAAAAGCAGCAGTGTAGCAATTAAAGTAACTGACAGTCATCGATAAATGGAAGGCCACCCGAGGCGGTTGAAACGTAGAGTATTACAACTTGCTCGCAGCGTTGTGTTATTCTCAGTCCATTTATCGATAACATGTTAAACACGGCGTCCAAACTGTTTGACTTCATTCGTACTATATTTAATGCGGATATCCTATAACTGACAGACAGTATACAGAAAAGCCTAGCACCTTGTATTTTTCAACTCAAGTCTCAATCATTGTTTCAACTCCTCTTGTGTGGTGCTGCCTGTCTCTTCTAATAGATGTCAAATTTTAACTGGTTTATTGTTGTCTCCAGCATGTCAGTCAAAATTTGCGTATAGATATATGTTAAATACGTAATGTTTTTCCAGTAGCGACCTGAGTTTATTTCAACTCCAGGGTTATTTCTTCGTATACCAACTTTCTAATTCCTTTCCGTGCATCCAGTACAGTTCCGTTATATTAGTCCCTTTTGTAAAATATATTTTATGACGTAAATTTTTTTAAAATTTGAATTCGAATTTAAAGTGGACCGTTTTTGAGGCTCACGTCTACAGTTCTGTTACTGTAAAACTGTATTCGTCGTACTATTGAAAACTTGCAGTTTTCTAGCGTACTCGAAGTTTACTTGCCCTGAATCCACCCATTCATTAGTGGTGTCCTCAGATATGACGGATCTCTAGTTGTCACCATCATCTTAAGTAGCATATTTGTATGGCGGTAATTTATCGAGGGTTGTAAACATCCTGTCCCACCTTGGTGCGGAACAGTGAGTTCGAGTGAATTGTGTGGGCTGATAACGCTGATCGAAACGTTCTATATGGCGATCAGAAGCATTGGGTGTGATGCTTAGTAATTTTCTGGAAGTACATTTATATAGTTAACACAAGCGACATGCACTGTTGGCTGGCGTACATCTTCTGAGGCAGGCTGTTGTTTAAGCCTTAGACACACGTGATATGAGAATACCTCAATATAATTTAGAATGGAAGGTATGTCACTCACTACCCCCAAAAATTACACAAGCCTAAATTTCCGGACTGAAAACAAAACGACCTAGGAATTGATAAGACATGACTTGGTAATGTGATTCGGAATAAGCCCAACAGCCGTTATACGATCGTATTTGCCTCAAAATTGAAAGAGAACACTGCCAAGGTCGTTTGGCTAACTTTACTTTTTCAGTGAAAACCTCCTAACTGCGTCATAATCCTCCGATTTCTATTCGTTTTGTTTCCATTCTGGCACTTTCGACCATCATCATAGACAGCAAAAGAGCAGGAAAAGAAGGAAAAAGATAAGAGAAGGGCAAGGGACCTAACTATTAAGAATAGCTTCGTCTATATTCAAACCTTCAGCATCAAGGCGTCTATTCCCTTCAGACAAACAACTAATCTGTAGGTAAGAGCCAGGCGTCATCAGCAAGACAGCTTCCTCACGGCTTTCACTGCTCTTGTTGGAACTGGTCCACCAGATTAATACCCAATCTGTAGTCACAATCGAAAACCAATCGACAATGAAAAGCAAGGACTCAACGCGTGGACCCTTGTGTATTAGTATCGACCCTGGAAAATAGAGTACAGAGAAAGGCACGTCAAGCTAGCGGGGCACGGAGCGAGTTGTGATTGCAGCCCCGGGGCGGATATTACAAATGGAATAGCTGGACTAAAACAAAAGTAGGCAAAAAGCCAATATCATCAAAAATGTACAAGTGAATGCGACTATCAAAAATATCATTTATTATAATCGCTACACTCCGCGTTATTAAATGCAATCACTTCACTGACAACTCGGCCAAACAACAACAACATTCATTCTACTGCGGTTGACTAGCCACCATCTCACCTAGCGTCTCCAACCACCGACTCTGCGAGTCGCGAGTTCCCCAGCCTGGGAGACAAACCCGACCTACAGTAGCCAACCCCTTCGTGAATGATTTCATTTCTCCCCGTCAGGTCATCATCTATCCACTTTGCACCTTACACTAATCGGCCGCGGCGTTGACGAACAGTGCTCGGTGTGGCAGACGACTAGCTGGCATGTTTAATACATGGTCTAACTGTCTAAGTCTGTGAAAATGTAAGGACTGAACAAAAGAACTCGATTGACAACCCCTACCAAATACTAACTTCTTCGTTGCTTAGTTGTTGGTGGAACCCGACACGAGCGATCGAACGCAGACATCGGTGTTAAAATACCTGAAGACGGTTAAGGTCTAACATGGGTGACCAGGTTTCGCTGGTGTATTGTTATACCGCCCTCATTGTCAATGGAGAAGAATCTGAAACGGCTGACAGAGTTGAACGTTAATAAGCACGCTTGAAGAGTGACATCTTCGTTTGTCATCATCGATGCCTTTCTTGACCTGGGCAACCCGCGTAACTTCGAAACACTGTAATGCAGCTCATTCTAACCTTCTACTGACCGGCGCTTTTTATATGAGAAGTCGAACAAACCGACATTGATACGTATGAGATGAACCTCCATAGGCCTGATCATTTTCTGTTATATTGGCAGGTTTAAGATTAACAAACCATGAGCCAATTGAAATGCAATACAGTACACGAAAGAGGGTTCTCAAAATGTAAATACTTCGACGTTTGTTTGAAGTCACCTGAAAAGCGTTCACTTGCTGGATGGTGTTTGTCTTAACTTAATCGATTTTACCAGAGGACATTTCCGAAACTCCCGTTAAAACCCTTCTATTTTCTGTGCACCGTTCCATGAATTTATTAAAAACAACGTGGACTGTACAAATTCTTCGTCATTACAGTGATAAACACTCGTCTCTATATCCTTTTTAGCAATGCCGTCGAATGCAACAAATCTGCAAGTCTGTGATAAGAATGATTAAACCGGCTGGTTATGACGTCGTGAGAGCGACATTCAATTTATATTTAGCCTGTGCAGTCTCACTTTTTTAACGCTTGTAACAGTTAAGTTGTCTCGGTTTGACGTTCATTCTGCATGGAGTCAATTATTTAGAGTTTAGGAAGCTGAACGACTTTGTATGTGCACGCATGCATATCTAGTAGAAGGCGTATCCAGCACCTGAAACCTGGAACATTTGGCTAAGAACTTTGTTTTAATGAGGCTATGATCTCAATGCCGTAGCTGTTCATTTCCACTGAGATCAATGGGATGCGGCGCTCAACCGTTTGATGCTGCACCGATCCAGTGTATTACTTATCCGGACGGACAACTTTCTGCGTCCACAGGCATGTCACAGACTGACGTGGGACAACTTAGCCGGAGCCTCCAACTTAACAGCTTGACCTGCAGGGTCAACGGAAACAAGGTATTTCGGGGGGCCCCGCTTGCAATCCCACGCTTAATTGGTTGACCTGCAAAGCGACTGGATAATAATTTTTTTGTGATCTTCTGCTCGGAATCAATGACTCAAAATTCTGACTGCTATAACCGCAAGGACCCAGCCGAGATCCTGGGTGCAGTTAAGACATTGAAGTCTCACTCTAATTATCACTGCGCACGGTAGACATTTTGTAGGGTACACCAAGCTTCTGAGAATTTAAGCGAAATTTTCAGCCTTACAGGACAGTTCGCGGCGGTTACGATCAGTCATTCGATGATCAAAATTTTCTGTTTGTGGGTATGTTTCCTAACACTTTTCCTCCGTGTTCGGAAGACAGCAATACTGCAGCTATAAATATAGTCCTACCGTCCACTTTGAATACTTTTACGTATTCAACAGTGCGACCTACAAGTTTGTAGGCTAAATTGACTTGTCTGGCTGCTTCGTTTCAACCTATTTAACATGGTTGATTTTAAAATACCACAGTCCTAGTCAGCATGACTGTCCGGATCAAAACAGTACACAAGCCAGACCATCACGCAAAAGTAACAGAATGGGTTTTCAGAAACACGGTGTTGGCTTTGCAGTCGCTAGTTGCATCAGTTTGTTAGTTGTGGGCGGACTGCACGATATCAGCCGTCGCCTCACGTTCATGCGCTTGCGGCCTTGCCAAAATCAGTCTGCTACGTTCCTTAATGTTCATGGTTTCGGACGATTTTGTCACGCGGATTGGGTACAGCTCGATGGCCTGGCCAATGGTCCTCGGAACACCCGGCACTGGTGCAGTCAGTAGGAACGGTAATCGTCTGTCCCACCTTTGTACCACTCGCGAGTTGGCTATAGGAGATTCCAGCTATATGTGGACGATATCACGACGCAGACCCACGCACAAATCGGCCATTACCACTTGCTCGATCACGTGATCGTGTGACCGCGCAACACGCACGAAGTAATTAAATGGCTGGGCTGAATGTAATAAAGTTCATAAGCTGGTCAAGACAAAGTTGTTTTTTCGAGTTTACAAGGCTGTTTTTTGCAGATCATCGGGAAAGCAGCGAAAACTGGGTGTTAATGGCTGTCGAGTTCAATGACGTGGACGGTATATCCACTTACAGTTGCCGGTTCTTTGAACGATGGTTTCATATTCGTTACCTCTAATAACATATGGCAACTTCACAAGGAATAGGTCACAGCGACAGCCATTGAGTCGATTGGTATTAAGTGCCAGAAACGACGACACTGGTTCGATACAACGGTGTGGTTATCTTGAGATTGTCAAGGAAGAAGATTGAATTGCTTGCTGTTTCCACAGTTGCCCCAGACAACAAGGATAAACGAGCCACGTTCCGTAAATTTTGCCGTCAACTCGCTGAATGAGTTAGCGGAATCAAGGACAAATAGTGGATAAAGCAAGGTGGGTTTACAGACGGTCGGACCGACCACTGACACCGCGAAGACATATATGATCTGCCTAATGCGATTTTTGTCTTTCCTTTCATTCTACTAAAACACCGATTGATATAAGCTGGCATTTCATTCACACAGCTAAGGGACGTCATGAAAGTCTGATGTAAGCACTTTGGTAGCCTGCTGACGGATGCAACTTATAGTTGCATATTATGCTTAGTTCACTAAGGAAGTTTGCGTGATTAATGCCATTCGATTGTGTCTCCTTATGTCATCTTTCTGTGGGGCGCGATTTATGTCATACACACTTCCAGTTGAACCGCAGGTTGACGGTTGGTCTTAGATCTCCTGAGTTCTGTATAATCCACTATCTGATTCCCATCATCCAAATATGCAGTCCGATGAAAACAAAAGCTGTGCGAACTGAACTCAAATGTTGTTTTTGTCCTTGTAGGATGGGGTTTACAACTGAAGACATTTAGGGCTAGCAAGTCATCAGGGGTGTTGTGATCTTAACCTCGGGGTTGAAATAAACAACTGACAGCTTGACGCAAACGCTGGTTGAATACCAAAACCATCACAATTATACAATGAATTGCAATAATAATCGTTATATTTGCTGTTATTCTGTGTCGGTGTCGTTTACAACATTGAACTAGACTATTTGTACGCTTCCAAAAAATATTCTGTCCCCATTCTTAATTGCTTTTAGTTCCTCGTTTGGTTTCGTGTGTTTCTGTTCTTAAAAACCTAGTTCTTATGTTAAGCTTTGAACTCTACTTGAATGGAGTTCTTTGGGCGTTGAATGAATTTGCTCATCAGCCATGTATATTGATCAAGACGGTTAAAATTACATTAGTCTTATTTCCTACAATCCAGTCTTCACTGCACAATATAGACGACATCTTAATAGCATGAAATGCATGCATGGTAAGCAAAATTCACGGCGTAGGTTCGAATCAGTTGATTCATAATATTCCAGTTAGCACAACTACATTCAGGTATCACATGAGTGTATTTTGTTTGACGGTCGCTGCAGATACGATGTGATATCTGTACCCAGTTGCTCAAAGGGCACTTCGTCGTTTCGCAGAAAACCCACCAAGGTACTGAAATATAACTTAAAAATGGAATACATGTATTCCATTTATTTATGTACTAATGTGCATATATGCACTTAGGTGGCTTATAATTATAAGTAAGTTCAGTTCCGGGACGGAACGGCTTCAGCCAGAAATTGTCCAGTTTTTTGCACCAGCGAGCTTCTGAGGGCACCCAGTGCTGAGACGTTAGTGAGAGGAGATTCTTCACTTCCATCAGTTATCATAAGGGCTACCAGATGAAAGCTGAGGAGTTCAAGTCATCAGTGCCATCAGAACACAAGTTCACAGCTTCCACCGATACACACAAGGGTTAAATGTAAGACCAGTGAGGGTTTAATTCCTATTTCCTATACTTTTAGATGGTAAGACTAACTTTGGAAATAAAATAAAAGTGATAAGTGAGATTTAAGAGAGATAACAATAATAGCAAATAGAGAGGAAAAGTTGACTAACTTAAATCTATGACAAGAAAAGTATTTGGGAAACTCATTCAAACTAAACCCTCACAACAGGTACGGGAAAAAAGATGGTCAACACTTATCTAGCTTTCTTTTGAACTCTGTTACATTATCCGAGGATACCACACCCTGTGGAAGCATGTTTCAACAGTTGGTGACTCAACATACGAAAAAGTTAGCCCTAATCGATGTAGCAACCCTCTTCTCCAGTTCGAGACTGTGGTTTCCGAGGTGTGGGTTTGCATGCAGGCCTCAACTCCGATTATTCACTTAAGAATCTTGAAAGTTTCCATCAAGTCTTCTCTAACCCTTCTTCGCGCAAGAGAAAACGGATCAAGTCGAAGCGTTGAAAGCCGCGGGTTTATTGACGCAAGGATTTGGACATTCTGACTCCTGGCCGTCATTTATCCTATGAATTGAATTGAACATTCTTAATCTGTCTTCATACCAGTCATCTCGCATTCTCTCAAGCAACCTTGTAAAACTTCTCTGGACCTTCTCGAGCAACTTCACGTCTTTTACCATATGCGGGCTTCAAGCCTGCACAAAGTATTCTAGATGTGGCCTAACATAAGCTTTATACAGCGGCAACAACACCTCCGGACTCCTTAACGCAAACGTTTTCCTCAACATATACAGCGCTCTATTTCCTTTTCGCGCCGCCTCTATACACTGTTTGGAAACTTTGAAGTTCCCCTCTATTAACACTTACAAAATCTTGGTTGTTTCTACTTTTCTCAGCTCTTTCTTTTCCCCCTCCTTGCCAAAATACCTGGTTGTTCCCCAGCAAGCAGCTGATTACACTTGTCTGCACTCAAGGTTGGGCGTCATTCATTTGACCACTTCTCAACAGTATTCAAGTCCTCCTGCATGCTCGTGTTGTCGGGATTTCCTACAACCTTCACATCATCGGCGAAGATGTAGCAGGGACAATTTGGGTTTTTGGTGAAATCATTGGTGAACATTAAAAATAATAGTAGTCCAAGCACTGATCCCTGAGGTACATCATTAACTACTGCACCTTCTGTAGACCTTTTCCCTGTTACCTCTACACGGAAGGTGCGACTTCTCAAGAAGTCTTGTATCCATCTTATCAGTTTTGAAGGAAGGTCAAAGATCTCCAGTTTGAGAATCAGCAATCGGTGGTTCACGGAATCAAATGCCTTCCTGAAGTCAAACCATGTAAACGACTTAAGTCGTTTACAAATTAATGTGAATACTTAAGTATTCACATAATTATGTGTTTATGTTTCAACAACAACAGCTTATATATTGTTGTTGTTGATATATGTGAAATGACACGTATGAAATAACATATGATAATTCATTTACATCGCTCAAACTAATGATGTTAGCTATTGAGCGATGTGGATGTATTATCATATTTAAATATGATACGCACATGTGCGTAAAGTATAAAATATGCATTCATTTCATAACCGTAGTTGCATGCGTGTCCTTGTAAGTTCCATATAATTTGCTACTGCCTTTACTGTGATCATGTAATTAGCCAACATCGATGTTGGCTGGTAAATGGTCCCCTGCTAGCACAATTAGGGCTAATTTAGGGTAAATCCCTAATTCGGTCATGTGTAAATGATCATTTACACATACACCCAGCGCAAACTAACAGTACACGCCTCAAAATAGTGCTGGAAATTTCGAATTCATTTAACAGCATTTCGGCATTGCCAGAATCATGTGGTTGGACTGCAACATGTACGTGATCATCATCGTGGGAATACTCTTGTTGCGCAGCGACCGAACGGAAATATATAACAAATTTGAATTACTTGGCCCACCAAGGTCAGTGGTATCTCCTTCAATCTATATAAAAACATGGTTACACTAAGATAATAAATAGCATACGTTTCTCGACGGATAGTTGAAGTAAAGCGAAGAGAGTGCTTGAATCACCTCACAGGTGTACGTGATCACCGCGCGTTTTAAAGTTCCAAGCTGAGACAAGACAGCGCGCAAAGGTTGGATGTAAATTACGTAACACCGTGCTGCTGTGTTATTAGCATCGGTTTTGTTTGTGTTAGCTGTGTGCATGACGTACTGAGCCTTTGGCACATGCTGGTTCTGGTTTTTCCCTTTTAGAGGACTTGATGGAACCATCTGCTTTGTAATAATTGCGTCTCCACGTTGCCACAAAGTTGGTCCAAGTCTGTAACGGACAAGTAGAGTGGCGACTGTTGTCTGGTTTTTTCGCTGTTCAAGTGTGTCTTCTTCGAAGTTTCATCTCTGCGATTCACCACGTAAACAGTCGGCTGTGAATCCATATCTGCTTTGCGCACTGCAAAGCCCAATCCGAAGCATAGAAGA
>JTDE01005614.1:0-14988 GCA_014338405.1 Paragonimus skrjabini miyazakii
CCCGCAATATACGTTATAATAATTCATGAAAAATTTGATATCTATTTTAGCGCCTAAATGGCCGTTTCCAACTCGGTTCGGCCTTGAAGCACCATCCCGGCGAATTGCTGGGAGTGTTCTTTAATATCATTCTTTCAGCAGTTCACTTTGTTTCCATTCCAGCTGGAATGTACGCTAGCGTACATCCTGATTCCATGGAATAGTTAACAACAGTGGTACCAACGAGTGGTGCAGCATGGTGAATTGTCCAACGTTGGATTGGGTTATAGGCGTCTCTCACGTTTGTAGTATTTTAAAAAGCTTAGTACTCACGTTTCAACAACAGTTCGATTGTCGAACTTATAATCATGCTTTCCTGCTTAATCACGCCGAAATTTCAATAAAAACATGTGTTTCCACGTGTATGACGTAGATTTCATTATATTTTACCTTCATATTTCCGAAATAACGTAGAATGCGACTTTGCGTTATTTTTCCAATAATCCCTGTGCCATTAAGCAACCTCACATTTCTTATTTACGTCTTTGGAAGACTGAAACAAAGAAATCTCTAGGGAACAGGTTTTCATGATTTTAATTTCTGCAACATATCACAAATTTTGAACATTTTTAATTGCTACGAATTATTCCTTAACTAAAAGATAATGGAGATATTCACGCTCTACCGATTACACGCAGCGTCTGAACACGCATTGTTATCGTGTCTTGGGATGCAAGGCATCTTGTTTCATGAGGCGTCCGGGCTCACCAAAAGTTACGGCTATTTTAAATCATTTCTTATCTACCGTTTAGAAGACATTTTCGTTTGCCAAGAAGCACTTTAGATCACTATTTCGATCTAATCGACAGCTATTTACTTCGCACGTACAGGAGATTGTGTGGCGCAGACGGAATCCTTGTAACTGTGTGGGACGACTGTTGTTCACTTTCTCGCATACTGACCGCCACTACCGCTGGGTTTTATTATCGGTAGTTGTCAGTAGGTTTTTCAATTTATCGCCTGCCTATCTACATCCTTTAGGTTCCCGCCTCAACGTTTCCCAAGTTTAATGAATTGTATAAGCAGAAGCTATTGAAGACATGTCCGAGTAAGCCAGTTGCAGTATATATATTACACTTTCAGTCTATCGCCAATGTAGGAACCTGGCTGTTCGCCACGTATCACTTCATAGTCTTATCCGGAAAGAGCAATCTCTCGAACCAACTCGTCAAACTGTTCCCCACCTTATATCACACACAAGAGTTGTATATAGTTCAATATACTTGGACTCATCCTCAAACATTGCTGATTCTGATCTATTCAGAGAAGGACATCGCTAGCTTGGTTCCGCTGACCTGGCCCATAAAGGTCTGAGTATGTAGTATGCGTTCATACTAGTAGCTGCTCTACCCGATTGACTTAAGTTATGATCGGGGTCCGAGTATGCAGTATATGTTTACAGTAGTAGCTGCTCCACCCGATGAACTCAGGATATCAACAGCGTCTGAGCATGCAGCATGCGTTCAAACTAGGAGCTATTCCAACCTGAATCACTTAAACTATGAATAACGTCTGGTTATGCACTGCAGGTTCACACTAGTAGATGATTCAACTTCATTAACTTAAGTTAAGAAGAAAGTCTGAGTATGCAGTCACACTAGTAGATGCTTCAGCCTGATTCACTTGAATTACGCATAACGTCTGGGTATTCAGTATGCGCTCACGCAAGTAGCTGCTCCACCCGATTGACTTAGGCTATCAACAAGGTTGCAGTATGCAGTATACGATCACACTAGAAGCTTCTCCACCAGATTGACTTAGGCTATCAACAAGGTTGCAGTATGCAGTATACGATCACACTAGAAGCTTCTCCACCAGATTGACTTAGGCTATCAACAAGGTTTCAGCATGCATTACGCGTTCATATAAGAAACTGCTCTACCCGATTGACTTAGGTTATGGTCAGCGTCTGGGTATGAATAGTAGATGCATCAACCTCATTTGCGTAAGCTATGAAGAGCGCTTGAGTATATATTGTAGGTTCACACCACTACATGTTTCAACCTGATTCACTTAAGCTATGAATAACATCTCAGAATACAGTATAGGTTCACACTAATAGCTGCTCCACCCGATTGACTTAGGCTATCAACAACGTCTCAGCATGCAGTATGCGTTCACACTAGGGGTTAACCCAACCTGATTCAATTAAGCTATGCAGTAAGCCTAGGGATGCACTGTAGGTTCACACCAGTAAATGCTTCAACCGGATTCACTTAAGCTATGAATAACGTCTCAGAATGCAGTATGCATCCACACTAATAGATGCTCCACTCGATTGACTTTGGCTATAAACAACGTCTCAGTGTGCAGTATGCGTTCACACTAGTACCTGCTCTACCCGATTGACTTAAGTTATGATCGGTGTCTGAGTATGCAGTATACGTTCCCACTAGTAGTTGCTCCTTCCGAACCACCTTTACCATGAATTATTTGGAGAACAAACACATGCTGGAAGTGATGAAAAATCTGTATTTGAAGCGCTTGGGGTACATGGTTATCATCATCTCCGATTCCATTGATTGCCATATTGATTGGACGCTTTCTGCACCGCAATAGATACTTGGCGTTCTAAACATCGTTGTGTGACTGGCTGACAGGTATACCTTCCGGTGATCGGCAGGCAGCTTGATTTAATCTGTTTCCGTATATTGTTCCGCATGAACGCCACGCGACACCAATCTAGTTAAAAACAATGCAGTAGGGTGAATAGAATTTACTTCTGAAGATTCTAGGTGATAGAGTGGGACATGGTACCCTTTTCTTACGTCGATCCATATACACCGAAGATGGAAACAACCATATGATAGCGTCATTTCCAACCATTTCTAAGAGCAACGTTTCATCGACCAGTGCCTACCTGAAATCTTACAAAGAGAAATAGTATAAATACCGTATAGGAAGAGAGGCTGGAAATGTTGTCACTTATGTTTCACTATCAAATGTGTTGGTATTCTTGTTGAAATGCAAAGCAAACACAGTATGGTCGTATATTTCCATTTCGGCCATATCTGTGAGACGCCGCAAAATGAAGCACTCTTATGTGTTAGCATAACGTATATCATCTCAAAAATGGCAATGATCGCATTTATAAGAGTTGAAAAAGTGATCTAACGTCAATAACGGTTTGTTTTGGCGAAAATGGTGGAAAAAATTTCATCACCGAGCTGATACTTTTGTGACTTATTCGATGTATTCCAATTTTTCCATTAACGCCGCTCATTTACAATTGATGTAGTGTAAGTACTTTGCCTAAAATTGCGATTTTAAAATTTTATAAGATATTTAAAAATCGAGGATTCGCGCCAAAAGGACCGATTTGCCTTTTGAACGACCTTCAAGGCGAATCTCGTGAAACGGATAATTTCCCCAATGCGGCATATGCCCGATTACGGTGAGCAGTAGTAATATCAATCAAATCACACAAATGAAAGCTTATTTCGTGATGCTAACTCCAGGGTTCGTACACACAAGTTTTCCCCAGCCTTAATTTAACACGGATCGGAAGTCACAGTGAGAAAACGGTGAATCTGCAAACAATATTCATTTATTTACTCACCGTACACAAGCGGACTTCAACGCAACGAATAAGGGCGCTAGGGAGCTGGACGTGAGAGAACCTTCAGCACAACCGCACGGCAGCCGCCAGAGGGGACGAATGTCAACGGAAATTCCAGTTGACCTTCAGGATTCAAACAAGTATCAACCTGGTTGGGCAGCGTTCCCAACGGCAGTAGCCAAAACATTGTTATCCTAGAGAATGTAGCCTACAATGGTAGAGATGGCGCAGATTCCCAATATACTTACAAGTAAAACTGCGATACCTACGCCAACACATATACTTTGATGCTAGTGGTTTGTAGTAAATTCGCATTCACAAGGTAATGTGGGCCAGGGCGGTGGTATTGGCGAGGCAACTCTCACGCCGCGGGCAGTATAAAATTTTGGGGCCGACAAAGGTGATCTCACTACACTTATATCATGCCTAGAAATACCTCATTGCTGTCGTATCTGCTCGTTTACTGTGTCACTAAATGCCCAGTTTTGCCTATTCCACGTGGTGTTGATTATGCTGCCTCATATTTCAGATAGTTGTCGGTAACTGTTTAATGGATTTTCGAATGCACGACCTAAAGAAATATATTTCAAGAGTTATATTGTGCACGTTCATTATTCTTTTGTTGCTAAAACTCCTCACATCAACGGAAGTCCACATTTCTGCTACCTCGTCAGCATATATATTTCTCGAAATATCGCGTCTTCTTAACGACCCTGATATAAACGTTTATCACATTAAAACAAACCTATTACTTACAGCAAACTGGGGACATTTAGTGCTTTTTAAAATACTCCGTCAATTATCATTCACAATATATTGAAACCCACATGTTAACTGTCTAATCTTGTGGCCATTCACTTCCTGCAGATAGCTTTCAGCCAAGCCGGTCATCTTTACTTTGGTTTGTCCGTTACGCCTGTGGACTAGCTTTTGGGCAACGTGGAAACTCTGGGGGACAGCGTTCTTTCAGAGTGGGAGTTCCAACAGCAGTCCTGTAAAAGGAAACAACAAGAAACAAATATGAAACAAAGGCTCAGTATGCCACGCACACGACTTACACAAACGTGAACTGAAACGGCGTCGATAACACAGCAGCACGCTCCGTTAAATACTTCAAATTCAACTCCTGCGCGCTTATCTACAGGTTGTTGTGATCAATGGCACATAAGATCAAGGGTGAGCAGATAGCAGTCACTCTGTCCAAGTGACAGCTCGATGCTCACTTTTTCTACCAGGTAGCTCTCCTTAGTGACAACTAGGTCGAGCAGAGAGGGAGTCTGACCAGGACAATGCCGCGGCGGGGCGGTGACATGCTGTGTCCACGCTCTCCGTCGTATCAGCGTCAATAAGGAGGTCAAGAATCCGCTTTCACGTTCCTGGTGAGAAACTGATGTCCAGTTCATCTTGGGCGCAGAAAGATCGCCCATAATCGGCAGATGAGTGAAGTGTTGTCGTTCTAAGACGTTGTGTAGGCTAACGACGGTAGTATCGTCGTCGGAGACATCGTGTGACTGAGAACGATAAATAACACCCCACAACAATGAGTCACAGCTAAGCAAGTCTTATCAAACCACAGAGCATCATATTTATCAGAGGACTGAAATCCAATGATGATCGTGGGTATCGGAAGATATTGATGGAGGACAGTTACGGAGCCTAGATTATCCCTTGAGCGGAGTCTGCTCGGTTTACTGAATGCCCAGATACACTCATTCCACCTTCACTTATACCAGCTGCAAGCAAGGTCTCCGTGAAAACAAACTCATGGGGTCGAGCGTCATGAATTTGCAGTCTGACTTCCAGTAGTTTATTGAGCAAACTCAGAGCATCCGTATACATGTACTTATGAGCTATCTCCTCGTTTGATTTCGCGAAAAAGGGGAACAAGAGGGCGAGGAAGAGCTTGGGAAAGAAGACCTAAAGTTCAGAAAGGTAAGGTTGGACTGGGTCTGTTCTGCCGAATTGTTCTTCCAAACCCTCTGTGAGGGTGCAACATAACCACCCGTCCCCAAGTCAACGGACTTACGGGACGCCCGATCAGCATTCTTAGTGTCGCGGCTTGCGACCTGTTCACCCTTGTTGAACTTCGCTTTTTGGGAGGGTGTTTGGGAGTTTTCACCCAAGGAAATTCGACCTTTTCGTCTGCCGAGTATGGAGTTTGAAAGAGGGCAATGTGCGCGGTTTTATGAGGCCACTGATAAGAATACCTAGTTGAGCAGGCCTAGAAAGTGTTTTTTAATCCCAGAAAGCGACCCCAACAAGACGTTGTTGTTTTGAGTTCTTGGAAGAACGAACTTCTTCAGGGTAGTTTGGTCGGTTTTAGAAAGGGCAACTTGGAAAGCGGTTTTGTGCGGCTTCGCTACCCTCAACATCTGTCATCGTACTTGGGGGTGTCGGTCGTTTGAATGGTGACTACGGAAACCTTGTCTCCGCGTGTCATTACAGGTACAAGTGTCTAAGTGGATACTTTTGAGGCGAAAACTACTACCTCAGTCTCACATCGTGAATTCCAGTCTACCATAATTTTTGAATCAATTTCGGTCCGATGCCGAGAGCGTTCGAAAGACACACCTTTCAGGTTGGCATCTGCGGACTTCGAGGTCAGTGTTTTTCCCACCACTGTCTCGGGGCCGAGCATGACTGGTAAGGTTGTCAAGTTCCAAGTGAATTTCTAGTTTCTTTGGCGTGCAGCTTTCTCATGAGTACCAGGTTTATGACGTCCGGAGAGAATGAGGATGCCAAGACTGATTTTGCTTTATCAATTTGGGAAGATGTGAGGAAGCGATCCCATAGAACAACCCTTCTTTCTCTAGGAGATTTCTCTTTCATATTTGCCGCTGCTTCCACTTTATGTGTAGTTGACATGGCAACTGCAGTGTGCTTATTCAGAGATTGGAGTTCCAACTTCAGTTCGGACATACTCAGTTGTTACTTTTCCACCCTACTCCCCATAGAAGAAATAGAACAAGACACAGGGCTACAAAAAGTTCCCCATTTCCAGTCGCAGATTTTCTGCCTCGCTCCGCCTTTCCTGGTGCGTGCGTGACTGGTCAGCGAGAAAGCAGCACCTTGGCTGCCGCCAAACCTGCAGCTGATGCAGACAAAACTGAGAAATGAAAAGGCAAGCTGCCTAAACTGGTGTTCGTCGGGGCCAGCGCATTTGATTTGATACCACTGCTGCACTGGTGGCACTGCACACCGTTTTGTATGGACATTTTGCGCCCGTACCAGTTGCAAATGCTCATTGCCATTTTCAGTGTTTGTTGAATACCAGCACTGATAGATCTAACACGGGTCACTGCCGGTAGGAATAAGCTATATTCAGCACAAAACAAACACAGAAACAGGTAGCACGCAACCCAACCAATCCAATACATAACGACTTAGTATGTTATTCAATAACGAATAACAGTATTTTTAGGCAATTTTTGATGTACCGGGCACCAATAAAACAAAAACATGAGTAGATATGGACAACGAGAAAACCTGAACCAAACTTCGATTTACCCGTGCAAGAAGGAATAGTTTGTACCACGTACGAAATTCCTATTTTCTGCAGTGTTATCCGCCCGATGATGAAGTCGACCTCAATCTAGTGGAACCACGCTGTATTCGGGCAATGTTATAGCAACACTGCTTTCGGCTTCAATGACGATATCCATAGTAGCGTCAAGCATTACTGATATTACCGGAAAATGAATGAATCGCTGTTCGAATAAAAGGCAATAGGGCTCATCAGATTTACAGCAGCCTAATCATTCACATGGGCTCGTTTTCTGTTTTGTATTCGGTGTTTCGGGTTACATTTGTGATAGAGTGACTATGTAAGCATACTCACATGCTGTAGTAATGTAACACAGACGTGTACGGTCAAGCCCTCCATTGTAATGTTTGGAGCGGGAAGCATAGGTTTTCAGGTTGAGAGTGGAGGCTGGTCGGATTGAATCACCCCAGTGTTTTCTGGGCATTTATAATGATGCATTTCTCAAAATGGTAACCTTTCAACCTGTGTACTTTTCAAATCCATGCACACGTTCCTTTCTTCCTGTCTCACGTACCGCGGCGTTTTCAAATGGTTGGGATATCCACTCGACACAAATTGGGAACCTGCGATCAGAGGCCAAACTGCTAAAACATTTAAACATCGTCGCATGCATACCAGCAGCGGTGATACAACAAGTGGCAACTAGAGCACTCTGCATTCCCTCCAACACCGCTGTCGATTCAGGGGCTGTGGGTTTGAAGCAGTGTTCTTCTCATAAGCTACACTCCACCTCACTCCTGAGTCCCAGGATGTCAACTGGTGTGACAGAGAGGTCAGACTAATGTGACCCAAAAAGATTCCTCCAGTCACAAAAACACTACACACGGCATCAATAGATGAAACCCAAAAGAGTTGCCGTCGTGAAAACAAAAAGGTGTGCAGAGTAAAATTGGTTATGATTGATGGATCTTGGTTTGTGTCAGAGATAGCATCAGGTCTATGGAGGTTCGTTTATAACAATGTGAGTTGCAGGTAACCAGTTAGTTTGGAACACGTTTTTGTTATGGGGTAACGGGATGATAGAGTTAATTGCTGTTTAGAAAGAGCCTCACCAGCGGTAGAATGCCTGCACTGTTAGGGAAGGGTGACGACCAAATACCGTAGGAAACTGGGAGGAAACACTACCACTGATTCTGTCGGCTCACCGCTGTTCGCCTCAAGGAACAACGAAGAAGTCGCCGTTCGAGCTAATGTACGGGCGCGTGCCACGTCTACCAGTCGATCAGGAAATTGGTTTATAGGGAGACCGGCGGATGAACATGAGTGAATTAGCAGAAGCTCGGAAGGTGGCCATCCAAAACTTGACGAACGCACAACGGCAAGCTTGTCGGATAGAAATGCTCCATTTAAAATTGGTTCGAACGTTAAATACAGAGACAGGTGGAGTCCAGGCGCAACAGGACTCGGATCTGGGAAGTTCCTGGCGAAGTGGAGAGGACCTCACGTGGTAGTGAACCGCCGTGATCCAGTGTATCTGATTAAAAATGAGAGGAATCAACATCCAGTGCCCAGCTTTGCAAATGTCATGACACTCCGAACAGAAGAAAATGTACACCAAGAGCATCGACGTCCCCATAGCCAATAGGCAGATCGTCGAGAGAGCGAAGAGAACTTGAACGGCTTTTGCTACGGCTGGAACAATCTTTGCGGGGGGGAATGTAGTGAGAATGAGCGATCGTAATATGCTGCTCATACCACTGCTATTCACTAGTATGATCGAAACATATTTTGACATCGAAGTAGCCACAGGAAAAATGCAGGAAGAAACATCGGAGTGCAGCATCACCCAAAGTGGTCCCCGGTACCTAAAGGGGCAGAACATTGGCGTCTGCGGCAACCGAGACGGTCGGGGGCCGAATATCATGTGCAAATGAGTGGTTTTGTTTCTGGTCTTGTTTAAAAGCATAACCCAGGTGTCGTTTTGTTGAATAAATAACCCTTGTGCCATCCGCGTTCTTGGATAACAACAATACCTCTATGGCAGAATACATAAGGAAATGCACTATTCTGGTGATCCTATTCAAGAGGAGATGGTGTTGAAGATGTAACCAGGGGATTCGCTGATGCTTCCTCTATTGCGTATACCACAATCTGTTCGTCTTTTCTATCACGGTTGAGGTCCCTTGAACTGTATATAAAGCTTACACAAATTATCAGGTACTCACTCAGTCACTGGACTTTGCGATTACTTTCCTTTTATTCTCCCTTCCCTCATTCCTTATGCCTACATGGGTTACTCAATCATCAAAACGGGCTTTGCAATCGAAAGACGGAATTTAGAATATCCGTAAATCCCTTTCCAAGTGGGACAGTTGCCGATTTCAGCGATAGATACACGGGTTCGAGACAGAGGCCCGAAGGTCCCGGATTCAGTCTGTTTTACTTGTTCAGTGTCAAGCGGGCGTCTGCTGATCTGAAAGGCATTCAGTAAAAACAAGGTGTAGCACCGCTCTTGTGGATTACAGTGAATATAAAACAAACTAAGATTACTGGCACAGAAGGATTTTCTGGAACATGAGAGTCAAGCGATGTTTTAAAGCGGTCGCTAGAAGCGCTACTGACGACCTCAGCAGGAAGACTGTTTCAAAAGTTAACAACCCTGTATGAAAAAAACTGCTGCCTAAAAAAGACCCAAGGACAAAGCTTAAAATGCTCCATGTTATGTACTCGCCGACCGTCACCATTCGCTTCAGTGATGAACTGATCAACGAGGCCTACTCTAAAGAGGAAGTGTGTGAAAATTAAATCACCTCACCTTTGGGTGTTGTTCCCTGACATTCCGGTGCAAATATTATGCACGCCCGATTGGCAACAGCCATTTTGTCCTGTGCAAATTGAACTTGAACTTGAACTTTCTGGATCTGCCAAATCCCTATGAAACTCGAGAATCACCGAATCGCACCGACCTTGAGATGCCCTTCTGATGGTCGGGCTGGGTGGTGTTGTGCTGGGTGCTTTCAGCGATTTGTTTACGAGTTCGAGGTTGCAGGCTTTGTTTGGGCTTAAACTATAGATACATGGTCAGTTCAGTTTGGTCGTAGTCTATGAGCGCAGTAAGCTGCATAACGCATCACAAGTTTACACTTGTATTGATCGGACGGTTAAAATAAATTCCTGCTCATTGTCTCTAAAACAAGCGTTTAATAATGCGGTATGTACGCAGGATGATTGAAAACGCTCCTGTTCATTTTGAAAAAATGCATCCTAACAAGACAATTATATATAGATGTAGCGGGATATATAGTAGAACTTGGCCGGTATGAAAGACTCATTAAACCGTTGCAGTTGATACACGTCATTTTAAATCTGTAGCAATGTAAGCGGTTGAGTGCGCTTTGTGCAACTTACTGCGCTCACAGAATACGACCATGTAGTTATAGCCAACGACTCAAGCTACATGGTTAGGATAAGTAACGCCTAGTCCCACGCCGGTGGGTAGAGGCCTGAATCCTGAACTCAATGTACCACTGCTGAAATCCGCGGTACCGGATCCTACATCCGGCGGGACATCAACTATGGCATCTGGAGTAAGAGGACCTCGTTCAGTCAAAACGAGCGAATAAGTGAAATGAAATACAAGCTATTTGATTGAGTGATTCAAATCAGCAGTTGTGTGACGACAGATAGAGGATACCGTCGTTACAGGGACAGCCAGGAAGGAATTAATGACGCCAGTGGTTAAAACCGCCAAACTTGAGCACTCAGACGTTCTCACTAAAGGTAAAGTGCTGGACCCCAGCCCCATAGGGACATCACTTGAGCGTCCAGGGTTGAAGAGCCCCCATTTTGTCAACTGAAAACTAGTGTCTAAAAGAGAGGCTTGTGTCGGCATGTTAGTTCTTTGGTTCGTATGCCCAAGGTTTCCCCAGCCTTGTGTCAGCGCGAATTAAAAGTTGTAATGAGAAGACGGCGAATCTGCGAACAGAATTTATTTATTGATTTACTCGTCGTCCACAAGCGGAATTCAACGCAACATGTAAGGGCGCTAGGGAGTTGGACGTGAGAGAACCTCAAGCACAATCGTACGGCAGCCACCGAAGAGGACGAATGCCAACGGATTTCCAGTCAACCTTCCGAATTCAAACAAGCGTCAGACTGGTAGGGCGGTGTTCCCAACGGCGATAGCTAAAACATTGTTATCCTAGTGAATGTAGCCTACAGTAGTAGATATGGCGCGGATTCATTATACAGTCACGAATAAAACTGCGACAACGTGGCCAACACAAACTTTGATGTTAATGGTTTTTAGTAAATTCACATTCACAAGGTAGTGTGAACAGGCACGGTGATACTAGTGAGGCAACTCTGACGTCGCAGGGAGTTTAGGATTTTTGGGACGTCGAAGGTGATATCGCTACACTGGTAGTTTTGTTGCGTCACCAGAGCAGGCAGTGCCAAGATTTCAATTAGGACCCACTACTATCTTGGCGATATCGGGGACACAAAAGAGGGCTATACGCCCAATAAACTAGACCTGAGAGTTATCTATCGGGCGAAGGTAGATCAGTAATGGAAGGACAGTGCTAATGCGTCTCAAGCAAGTGTCGTTAAGCCTGTCACAGGCACATCTGGTGTAATTAGGTGCAAACCGAACACACTGGTAAAACGTCAACTTGTAGGTCTGGTAAACTTACGAACACCAGATCTAACTTACGCATCTCAAAAACAGAACAACCTCTTGGGTGTTCCACCCGGGGGATTACCGCCACCTGCAGAAACTCCGAAGGCTAGCCAGCTCAGGTTACGATGTTCGGATGTATGTAGTCTCATGAACAATTTGGGAGAAGTTAAGGAAGCTATTGGAGGAGTGGATGCTGTAGGTGTTGCTGAGACATGCCTCACACAGGAAGACGTAAAGAGGATGGGACAGGTTTCCAATTGTCGTCCAGTGTGCTTGACGAGCGTACTATGTAGAGTTCCGGAGAGGATAGTTAGGAATCCGTATGCGTGATTACCTTACAAAACACAGTTTGATTATCTGCACAACAAGAGTTCTCGAAAGGGAGGTCGTCTCACAAATCTCCTAACTTACCTTGACAAAATTGTTACACTTTGGACAGAGGTCAGGAGGTAGACGTTGATTGTCTTGAGTTCGAAAAGGCCTCTCAACCACCGTCCTCTGGTGGCCTAGCTGTCAGTCTACGTTATTGCTCCGTGAGGCTGCGACTGGATTGAAAACTTTTTCCGGTAGGTCCATGCGAGTATTGATTCGTGGTGCTGTATTCAGTGCTGGTACTCCACTCAGTGGGATGCCGCATGGCAGTTCTAGATCCGTTTGTCTGTGTTTATACAAATTTTCTGTTGGTGAGACTAGATTCAAGCCAGTTGGACCTCTTATGATGGGGTGCCAGCTCCAGCAGGATCTTAACCGAATAGCGGAGTGGTCAACAAAGCGGAATCCTCCTTTAAAAACTAGCATGTATCAACTACTGTGCTGTAAAAGGGTAGAAACTGGTAGGGAACTGTTGTTGAACGAAGAGAGACTAGATAATGTCGAGCAAGTGGAAGTCGGCAATCTCTTTGACCCAATGTGTTTCAGTTCCCATAATGACTAGAATGGCATTGTTTATACTTAAGACCGCAGTCTTCAGTATAATAGTCGAAATATGAATACTCCTATTCTGTGCCTTCGTGAGTCCGCACGCGGAGTACTGCGTACAGCCATGGGTCCCTCACTTAAAAATAGATGCACATATCTTGAACAGGGTTCAGCGCGTGCGAACGCGTTGGTTGGATGGACAGGGGGCATAAGCTACGAGAGGTAGACTAAAAAAAATTAGACATGTTCACTTTTCACTGCCGACCTCAAAGAGGCTATCAGATTGGAGTTTACAGAGTGGTTAATGAGACCATCGTATGTCCCCATGGGACAACTAATAGACTTGAAGAAGGACAAGTGAGAGAGAACTGCATGTTACTTAAGGAAGTGGGCTGTAAAACAGAGTTGGGAAGAAGTTTCTTCTCACTTCGTATTGTGAACGTGTGAAATAAGTTACCCAACCGGGGTGTGGTTAAATTTATAAAAAAGTCGCATAGTTGCTGAGAACGCTTCTTCCCGCAGTGGCAAGAATGATCTCTAAGGATTATGTAATTTACCTTTGAATTTGCGGGTAGGCTTCATCCCAATTCTGCGGGCTTATATTAAAGCGGTAATTGTTTTTTAGCCTTATCCATTCCTTGTTATTGTTATTGGTCTACTGTTTTCTCGAACTAGATTTTTCCCTCCAAGCAATATGTACTAGCACTCCGAAATACAGACGGCTAATACCGAGTCATGTCGATTTAATTTCTGACTGATGATTGAAATTACGCATGCAGGCGGTGGAAAAGCAAGTCTGTAGTTTTGTCAACGTAAACGACTGTTGTCATTAAATTGCAAGAACCCTGAGGGGCATGGTGGCTGGAATATGAGAATGCGTATTTCCTACAAAGCGTTTTGGCCATTGCCATAAGGCCGATACTCTTAACAGAAGCGGGAAATACCCACGGATGTTCTCCTTTGAGAAGCGAAGTGAACGACGGGTTACTCTTCTTAGTTTCGGATTGGGTTTGGATGTAGTGGTGGTAAATAAAGAAAAGAAAGCGAAAGCGTGGTTTGGGCTCACACCAACTCAGTGGAAATTGAAAACAAACAGGTCGAAAAGAGTGTAAAACCTTCAGATAACTTACATAAAAAATCGAGGTTGTTTAAGTCAGGGCATTTAAGCATCAATGGGAGCCACTGATTTATTGCTATCTATGATGGTGATAAAATTGAACCATCCCGTCAAATTCTGATCGCCTCAGCTATGGCTAAAATACGGCATCTCACGATACATGGCTTATCACTCGTGACTTAGTAAATCAGCCGAAAAGAAAAGTATGGCTTGATGGCATGGTGCGAACCGACGAAATGTCTGTGTACCTTCAATTGAACTGAAACAGCTATTGTACTTTTATACTCACGGCATACAATTTGAGTTCAACGGGGAACTATATCGACAAATGAATGTTGTCGCATTGGATTCCCCATTGAGGCCGTTGTGTACAAACATCTTCATGGCGAAACTTGAAAACGATCAGCTGGGAAAAACCATTCGTGGATATAATGTTTATAAGCAATACGTGGATAATCTCCTATGTGAAGCTAGCAAAAATGCTAACCTATAGGATATCTTGGGTACCTTCAACTCAGCTTGCAAGAACGTTTACATTGGAAGTGGTACGTAACGATCAGCTAGCATTTCTAAACATGCTCATCCGGTGCCGTGGTGATGGGACTGTTCAACACAAGGTCTGTAGGAAGGGGACCTGGAACGAGCGGTATATCCATTTCAGCAGCTTTGTCTCCCTGATGCAAAAGGAAAGTTTTAAACTGTTTCACCGATAAAACCATGAGAATATGTACTCAGGATACGATTTTCGATGAACTGTCGTTCCTGCGCATATCATTCTTGCAAAATGACTGCCCGGAACGATTTGTAGACAAGACTGCAACGTCGCGAGAAAAAGACTAAGGTTCCCCTAGCGGAAACGAAGGCAGTGCACATTTCGTTACCATTCAAAGATGACCCGCTTGCTGAAACAATCACTAGGAGGCTTGCTACTGTTGTCAGTAGAACATTCTATGCTTCTAAACTGTGTGTCTGTCTCAGCTATACTGCTCCCTTGTGTCTACGGTTGAAGGATAAAGTGCCCGTTTCTGCGGCTTCTTTTTGGTTGTACTCATTTACTTGTTCTTGTGGAAATAGTTTCGTGGATCGCACGACCAGACGCTTAACTGAATGTATCCGTGAGCGTCATCCAGCCTGGATCAATAGTGGAGTCACCACGTACATTGTTTACAGGTTTACCCTGGCCCTAACAT
>JTDE01005614.1:20430-30540 GCA_014338405.1 Paragonimus skrjabini miyazakii
AGAGTTGCATACCCACCTACGTCGATTGCAGACTGAGTTGTTCACCGCGAAACAGGGTACTTCTCTATAAATGGAGGGTGGTATTGCCAGTAATGTTAACGTTAGGTATGCAGAGGCTGTAAATCAGTTGAATGTAATCTAGTTCGAACGGAAGCCAAATTCTGTGCGTTTGTATAGAAAGCCTTAGATAGTAATTCTAGTTACAGTTGGACCTGCGTCGCGAACTTGGGCCGCTCTATGACAAGAAGTACAGTTTGAGCACCTGACGATTTTCGAACAAGAATAACTAAAGACGTTCATCTGAAAAGAGAAATATCGCAGGGTTACTGGGTGAGCTAATGCGTACCATATGCAGAAATCGAACGGTTACTGGATAACCTAGCAAACTAACGATTGTGTAGTAACTGGCGATGTGAATGTGCTTCCAGTTGGTACTTCATGTTTAGATTGTTCTTCGAATAAAATTTCATCCAGGCACATTTTTAATGGTTTAACTTATGCTGCTCTGTTGCTCGCAGAATCGTCCTATGCTGCATTTTCAACGGCACTGGGTTACTTTCTGGGTGATGGAGAGCCTACTAAAATTCACCTCTGTTGTGTAGCTGATTTAACTATAAACCTCATGTCAAAAGCAGTGTAGCCATGGTAAAACGCGGAACAAATGGTTCATTTTGAGACACCCTCGTGAGGGACTACAAGAAAGATCTTGCAAAAAAATGGGACTGACGCTACTGACCCCATATCTTGCTCCGTTGACGTCTAAAGACGTTTTTGTTGATCGTGAAAACGGACGGAGAATGTGGACACAATCCTGAGAAGGGTTGTGCAAATACATAGTGAAAGAGCCAACGACAGAAAAGTCAGACTACAAACGTGGGAAATCAAACCAAACATGTAAGAAGACGCAAAAGAAAGCGAAACGAGCAGAGAGATAGGGAAAACGAGGAAGTATTAATCACCAGACCTAAAAACAGTAGAGCTCAGGCCTGGTCTTACCGGTCTTCATACCGCTGGTTTGTTTTGGTGTGTATTAGTAACCACCTCTTTTCGATTTGCGAAAAAGCGCGATCAGACATCCGTCCTGGATCTCCCCTGTTTTATGCGTAAGTAGGTATGAATCGGATTAAATAATACCGCCGCTCGAGCTGACGTTCACCGCAATGGTGACGGGAAATATTTTGAAACAAAAATGTCAGCGAACGGAATAAAACAAAAATATACAGTAAAATTAAATAGGATCGCTGCTATTCTCGCAAGCTCGATGTGGACTGCGGCTAGTTGCCATCATCAGGTAACGAATTTAGCTATCAGTATCAACACTCATTCTCCAACTTGATGGTGTTGCCTACCGTCCTTGTGCAATGGATGACTCAGGGTGTTGAGTTTGCTACCACAACTGTTTCAGTTGTATCCCATTGCTGGTGGCCCGAGTAAACAGTGTTCGGTACGGTGATTGTCGATCTGGCTTACACAGCACGTTACCCACTCACCGCGGACTGCATTTCTACTTGACCGGTTGCTGGTGTACTCTAGAAGTATGAGCCGACGTAGGACAACTTTGTTCGCGCGGTCGTCCTATTTGGGGTGGGCGAGTTCGTTCACATCTTAGTGATAGATCGAAACAGATTGTACGCAGGAATTACGCAGCTTTTCTTTCGTCGACCTCTACGATTCTACAGTTGATGCAGGGTAGGAAGGAGTTATACGTCTTTGCTGATGATGATGATGATGCTACTCGATTACATGAAGCGACCCACTGTTTCAAGCAGAGTGTCTACCGGGAGGAAGTTGAGAATTTGAACGCTCCATTTGCTGAGTAACGCTTTGAAGTTGTGAAGATTATTCTCTACAGACCAGTGCGGCTGTTCACTTCACATGGGATGATTTGTGCGCTTTCGGAAGACCAAGCAGAAATATATCACCTACATATTCCCTGTCGATTAGCCCGGTGTCGTGAAGACCCTTTACATCAAGGTCATTTGGTTCCTCGTTTAGTAGAATGTCGCCCAGATAAAGTGGAACAGATAAGGGTGAGTTGGACACCTCTGTCAGGCTCTGTTCGAAGTGATCATTGCTAGTACTGTTGCCCATAAGTCCGTACAGTGCGTCCAGAGTGGGTTTATAGTGATCATAGCAAATTTGACCGTTGGTTATCTGTGTGTTCATGCTCCCAGTCTCGCTGTAGGGTAAAGATTTAAGCAGTGTATCTAGCCGAATTGAACGGTTCTTATATTTTTATGGATAAATCAACAGGCAACGCTCGCACATACACTGGAGACCTTTTCTGTTGATATTTTCGTCTTGTCTGAACATGTGTTCAAGTTTCCATCGCGGTGGTACGCCTTGTTATAATCTTGTTACATAGATTATGGTCACCAGAACAGGGTATCGTTGAGTGAACCGGACTGGGCTTGATTTCACGTGAACGTTCCAGATCGCCAATAATATAGTAATGGGAATGGCACATAATAAATGGACCAACCTATTCACGCATAGTTTGTGCAACAAAGTACATGTATTTTGGTGGTATCCCACAACGGAATCTCAAGTGACTGCACTAACTAACTGTCCAATCGGATAGTGCAAACTAACTGTTGGACCGAACTTGGCATTAGTCCAGTTGATTAGAAACGATTGTAGTCAGTCGTATGACTGCTGATTCTTACTTTTCATTTGTCTTCCTCTCCTTTATTTAAAATTCCAAGGTGCACACTGATCCTGATTCTGGTAATGTATGTGGTTCAACTGAGTATCCTAGATACTGGATTGTCCGTGTTCCAACTATCCGTCAGTGTCTTTTTTTCTTAAAGCCTTTTCCAGTCAGTTTATTTCTGTTGTAGTGCGACCGACGCACTCCGCTTCCTCATCCACAATTAATTGCCTCCAAATGGCGGACGCACGTGAGCTAGAATCCCCTCATTTACTACCATTATTACGAGAACTAGTTGACGAATTGATTGATTCCTGCATTTTGGATGGTATTTTGACGATGCATCGAGCCATAAAGTTGGGCTATTTTCACGTGATCGCCCCAGAGACCCCCACGGAAGAGGATGGCACAGATTGTGGTGCAGGTCCAAACAGCACTGGTCGTGACAATTCCACCAGAACCACCGGTTGTTGTCGTTGTGTTAAATGCCACTCAAAAGTGGCCGCAACACGATTTGCTCCACATTTATCCAACTGTATGGGACTGGGCCGGAACAGTTCCAGGAGGGCCAACAAGTAAGTTGACGCCATTTTACTGTCTGAAGCCACTGTTCGTATGTGTTTGGATCAGTTGATTGTGTGACATTGAATACGGCACGATCTGAACTATCATTATAACAAAAGGTAAGTTTAGTATTCATTAGCTGATGGTACGTCTTTACGAGCACAAAATCTTCAACAGCTTCATTTGTCCGATATTTCTGCAACATTCAAATTCAGTCATGACAACCCTCGATTGCCGACTAAATAATCACAGTTTCGATCCTATTG
Organism: Paragonimus skrjabini miyazakii; assembly: GCA_014338405.1. Classification (NCBI taxonomy): domain Eukaryota; kingdom Metazoa; phylum Platyhelminthes; class Trematoda; order Plagiorchiida; family Troglotrematidae; genus Paragonimus; species Paragonimus skrjabini miyazakii. The sequence goes on from JTDE01005614.1 coordinate 23,911, forward strand.
ATCGCGATTACTCATGCTAAAAGTCGGGAGGCTTGACGGCATCTGGCCTGCAAGTGACGTTGTAAGCCGCATTTCAACGGGCACACTCGAACTATTTGACTCATCAACCTTGATCCATTTTACAAATGCCAGCTGACCGTCTGCTGCTAGGTTAGACTAGAAACGCACTCGTGACAAATGTTTAATCTTTAATGGTTTAGAAAGCAGTTTTCTGCTTCCTCATCGGAATATGTGTACCTCCGTATGACGGACTGAGTGTCTTGTGAAGACTAGATGCTTTCGAGTTCAGATATTTTAAGTGTTTATTTCTAATGCTGTCTAAGACTGACGACAACAAGCAGAGATATAAACCGAGGGCACCAGGCAGGCTGTCACTCACTCATCAGTTAAAATGGTGTCACTTAAAGGTGTGTAACATGCGTTACCTACGACCCCTGAAAATAACAACTGGGATCCGTGGTCAGGTTGCAAGTATCTGTTGCATTTTCGAAAGGAATATCGTCGACTTCACCTTGATGCTACCTGATACATACAGTAGGTTAACAGAAATATGTGGTTTCATCCGGGGTACTGGAGTTACCCACGCCACTTTTTTTAGCGCCGACTCCAGGTTTATGATACATTGTAAAATCAACAGATTAAGCTATTTGATCCCAACCGTGTTGTGCAATTTTATCCCACTAGATGGGATTTTTTCTAGTTTGATAGGTAACAGTTAATGGTATCAATATAGTCCGAAACAGCTGACTGTCATTATTCTCCTTGTGATTTACACGTACTATCACTCGACCGTGCTCAGCATACTGATGACGTGCACCGTATTTATCCCTACCAGTTAGGGACGTAGCTAAGCGTTCGAGGCAGCCTTGTGGCAATTACTGTGGCTATCGCTCGTGACCATGCATTCGCGGCCCACCTACCCTATGTGTTTTCGTCCTCTTTTAAGCAGGTGGACAGTATGTAGTTCTCATGTAATCTTTTATATCGGCATAGTAGTATGAGAGCCTTAGCGTCAACGATGACGTTGGATAAGGCCAGTAAAACCCCATTATAACGCTCATAAACGGGGGGGGGGTCGATGTTGGTCAGTGTAAATAATACTGCTGACCTGAACTACACCCGAAACCTCATCAAAATTAATGCCGACCGAACTGAAAAGTGTGCTCACTGAGCCCGTGAAATGACTGGTTAGAGTTTGTAATTTGAATCCTGTATATGAATAATTACTTCGATGTGTGTATAGTACTGTTCCTCAACAATCATCGAGCCCGCAGCTTACGGTCGTGATCGAATCGAAGTAGGCGCGTCTGTCGCAGCTGGCGGATCACTTGAGCCAGTCAAGCGAGGCTACAGTGCAGGGGTTCGTAGGATTAGAGCTACGTTTCTCTTCCGTTGCTGATAACTTGCATGTGCGTGCAGGCTGAATCAGGTTGACCTTACTCATGAAGCATAGTACCATACGAAGCTGGCTTTGTACCCCTTGAGAAAAACTGCAGATCAACATTGCTCACAGTGGGGACGAATCGTTACGATACGTGTCTAGGAGCTTGCATCTCAGTAATAATCAGGTGCTGAGTGTTATAAAGCACAAATCACTTGGATTTGCAACTAAAAAGAGGATTCAGTGCTGACAAGAAGAAATCGATTCGACGTAACGGTTAGTATGAAATTGTAAATGGACGGCAGTTTCTAGCGAGTAAAACAGCTTTTCAAAGCATGCAACTCTGGGTACGTGGTTGTTTGGTGTTGTAAAGCGATGATACGGGAATTTCTATAGATGAGGTGTTAGGTGATTCCCAATGCAATTCAGGCGTAGGAAACGTTTCTCTGTTAATCTTACTTTTTTCGTTTGGTTCAGCACTCGAGGGCATTGAATCAGCACGACAATGTGCTTGCTTCGCAACCGCTTGCGGTTGCGTACGATTTCAAGGACGTCAACGAAAAGCTTGGCTTTTCGCTAACCGAATAGCATGGTAACTGTCTTGTTTTTACATCCTCATTATTTAACTCTTGCCGTGGATTTGCATGAGGGTCATGATCATTGTATTTTCTCGGTTACACTTTTCAAAACAGAACTCTGTATGGAAGGATTGGTTCGAGTTTCATCAGACGTACGACTTTGCTGTGTTGATCAAACGAGCAACCAGTAGGAGCATCTCCCACAGTGACACTAAGGGCTGTCGTGAGGGTTTACTTGATCTAATATAAAACGCCTGAAACGTTCTTAACGTTTATGATATAACGCAATATCAAGGACGTTTTAGGTTTTCTGGTCGCAAAAGTAAACGGGTAGCCTTTAACGGTTACCTAAACAATACCCTCTGGGACCGCTAGTGATGAGAGAATTGAGGGTGATATGATGCATCAGGTTATTGTGGACTTTTTCAGGTTGAAAAGGCCGACTTCTTGCTTAGGCCAACCGACTGATTGGTGGAATCGTTACCCGTCGACAATCCAAGGGATTCTACAAAACCAGAAATTGATTAAAAATAATTGCCAGTGACATCTAACAAAGAGAATCACCTAGTTCCTTGTTCTAGTCGCTCAGTTGTATCTCTGTTACACTGTACATATCCGCTCTAATCCGTATAATTGCATTTCAGACGGATTGCGGAGCAGCAACGTTTGGAAGATTACGAGGATGACTATGAAGACGAATTCTTACAAGTTCCTTATTTTTCCTCGTCGTCCGCACTGCATCCATCCGCCTCAGACTCCGCGCTTACCAGGCACGCGGACAAACAACACTCCCCACTAAAGTTGACCATTTCACTGGTATCCAGTGCTGGCAAAACAGATGCCCCCGCCAAGCATATGATTCGTGCTGTGAACGGTGCTCCAATCCCCGACGCTGCTCGCGGGCATTCGGATGGCAATAAATCCGCCAACCGTTTGGCCAGCCATTCTGGGCGATCCGGCCTTGCATCAAAGACACAAACGAATACACTATTATCGAAAAATGCTGAAGCTGGTATCGTGTTAAAAGAGGCAAAGGTCTCGTTAGTAGACCACGAACTGGCCTATTCAATGGGGAAGCGCGATTAGTTATTCAGATGATATTGATTTCTTCTGTACAGTTAGTATTGGACTGAATTTTCCGTGTCAAAGTCGAAAACTTGAGGACCGTTCACTTGCCATTAGTTATCTTTGTTGGCTGCGTCAACTTGCTTCGTGCACACACATCTTTTCTCAGCGTCACAATACTGTGTACATAGTAAATATTTGTCGACTCCACACATTCAACTTTGTTGTTCTTGCGTTTTTGGGCCACTATCTTATTCCCATGAGCATTGGGATATCTCTACCACAAACGCTGATCGTGGGGTCACAAGACTGTTAGATGAAATATGATACAGTTTTGTCACCGTTTGCTAGTCCGAATTCCACTATGCGTTATGGCCGGATGGATTCAAATGAAGTCAAGACCGTTTACAATGTGTCGATGTCAAACGTTATCATTTCTCGTCGCAATAATTGTGTTTGCGAAATTGATTGTGCACTGGTTGACTAGTCAAACTACGTACACCATGGAATGCTCTTCTGTTAGTGAGGTTTCATAAAGTAGAGATGCAGTGTTGCTCATTGAAAAGTTGTTAGCTGAAAGGGCGCTGTAACTTATCCGTTACTCACGGTCGTTTGATGCACATCAACAGATAGATTTCTTCATTTTAATCTGTCCATATCCTTAGAAAATGAGGGTAGTTGGTGTACTTGTAGTTAGTCGCATTATTTAGATACATGAGCGGCTGGCATCAATGAAGTGAGTTGCTTATTCAGTTTTTGTATTTGATTTAAGAAATAACATTTGTACCTGCGAATACGTAGAACAGTCGTAGATTAACTATCACTCACGTTCGATTGGGAACTTTACACTTGGATTGACTTTCTCAACAACCCATTTTGGACGAAAACAGTCAGCGGCGCACTGATCAATACTTTTACCGCTAACTGGGTTTTGGCCGTGTTTGAGCTTTCTTCGGTTCGAAACGGTTCTCAGAGGTGGTACCCACTGGGTATTGACATGTCTGGGTGGGTCACAGAGCAAACGAAGTTGGAAACCCGTTTCAGAATTTGACAAATCGGTTGTCCAGGTGTTCAGCTCAATATTTTGTGCTTTTCGTCTTGAACATTAACCTAACGATATACATATCTCCGCCATGAAATGTAAGCATTTCAACATCCCTGTATAGAACAGCGTCATGATTTACCCGTTAGAAACACTCCGATGCGTTGTCACTTCAGTTACCCTCTTAGTGCAGTATGTACTTAAAGGAGGCCTTGGAAGTGATTAATACTTCAATCCGTTGCAACTATGACTGCGTCTGATCAGCCTTCAGATACTAGGTTTGTTTCATTCGATAGACGGTCGTTCAAAACCACTCCTGATGGTCTTGTACCTTTCCTAATAAACTGTTCCAACATGAAACAATGTATGTGTCGAAAAGTGTACTTCCTTGTGATCGAAATGTCTATCTGCAAAAAAGGAATGTAGTAGGCCCGTGCATCTTGACAGTTCTGTACTTATGAGAATAGCGATTTCCAAAACGCACGTTGGTCTCGTGGATTTTTCCCGTGAGAAACAGGATCAGTCCGCTACTTAACGAAAGTTGGTGAATCATACGTCTTTAGCAAAATTCCTTCATACAGTTAATTCTAGCCTCTCGATCGTGACTTTTATTGCCAGCGAAAGTAAAACGCTCGGCTAACGAAATATGAGGCTTTTTTTCTTTGCCATGAATGCGATTAAAGTTATTCGAAAAACAGAAATATGGAGATCATTGTGTACTTGTTAGTGTAGTGAGGACAGGCGATCGCGCTATACTAATCACACCACAACTGTTCAGTAGTGGGGCAACAGCATGGATTTCGACATTGAATTAGCCGGGGACGGGGAGAAGAAATATCGGAGTGCAGCATGCCATGAAATGCTTCCCGGTACGTGCAGGAACCCAGCACTGATGTCTGTGGCAACCGTGACGTTCTGGGACCAATACCGTACGCATATGAATGTTTTTATTTGTTATCATGTTAAAACGCATAATCCAGGCGTTGGTTTCCTGAATAAATCAGCCTTGCGCCATCCGTGTTCTTGGCTCACAACATTGGTATTTTGTGTGAATTTTGAAAAGGCATACAAAAACCGTGATTCCGTCGGTAGCTTGTTAGGCCCACGCCTTTCAAACGTGTGTTCATGCATCCACAACCGAAACTTCGTCACCCTTAAATCCAGTATCATCAAAACATATATAGTGCATACATTGTGAAATGCAAGCATTTCGTGCATTCCCATCATTCGATTGCATAAAACATTCAGTTATATAGACTCAACGCATAGCGGCAAACACAACGAAACGAACGAAATTCACATGCGTATACATCGGGGCGGGGTAAACGGTTTCAGTCTCTGGATGACGTGAATTATTGCGTTAGTATCTTCTGTCAACGGATAGCCGGTGTGACGCTTGATTAGCAATGCTTCAAAAAATACCATTGTCCTAGGATTGTGGTTGCATAACAGGGCCACAGACGATGTGTCAGGGTCAGTCGCACGACCTATTGAATTAAGTGTTTCGCCATCGATGACGCCGGATTTCCGTTCGGATGTTGTGTTGGCGATTCGCGTCGAGTCCACATCTACGCCAACTACATCCTTCGTCTTCCTGTCACAAGCTTCTGTTTGTTCTGCCAGTGGGTGTGTCATAGCAACCGCAGATGAATTGGTAGATGACATGAGAGACGGAGTATCTCGACCTAGATCGTTCAGAGCATTGGAATGTAATCCTACGAATATAAAACGCAATCCGGTCGCGAGATAAGTGCGATCACTAGCAGGTCTCAACTTTTGACTTACATCAACATTGCGATCCACCATGTAAGGAAGACTGATGAAGACCTGGATCCACGGCACTGAGTGTATTTGAGGGCTGTGCACCCGCTCCCTGCGATGAATCTCAACAAATTCAGTCGGATACCAATTCACAAACAGAACATTCCTCAGAAGCTGATCTTCAGGCTTTTTGCGGTCGTTTGCTCCTAATTTCCTTGTTCGATTGAAAAGCGTTCGCACTAAATCACGTTTGCAAGCCACGGTTGCGGATGAGGAAACTATGAGTTTCCAATGATTGTGTCATCTGAGGGCCTAGGGATTGGAATGTTTAAAAATAGTAATGAATCATCTAACTCTTCTTTATTGGTGACAGAGGTTTCGGTGAGTGGAATCGAACCGGTACATAAGAGTTATGAAATGGCCACAGTCGACAAATATTAAAATTTGAACAGAGAAGTCAACTATCCCAAACGCCTTCTCCAAGTTCAACTGGGGTCATTAGGTGTCGGGCGATCGATGGCGCTGGTTCCCTGTGATTTGTTACGTTTTGACTTGGGCCCGGTATTGTGGTATTCATGAGCGTTTTGCGAACCCAAACTGGAATGTGTTCGTTGACCCGATTACGTAACTGCCGCTCCGTTCTTCTTATGTAAACGACCCGGCACTTACACGAGAATTCGTAGATGGTGTAAGATTTGGCGTTGAACGGTAGCAGTGTTTTCAAAGATGGTGTTGGGGATTCGGGTGGTGGTGAACAGCATGACCAGTTGGGCTGTATAGAACGTGTGTCCAATAGCCGCTGT
>JTDE01005615.1:22260-42162 GCA_014338405.1 Paragonimus skrjabini miyazakii
TCCTTCTTCAGCAGGTCTTTCAATTGTCGCTCGATTGATCGATTTCCGTCCTCGCCTGAAATGCCGTCTTACCAACCACCCCTATTATCGGATCACCCTTCCCAGACAAAAAACACTCATTGAACCGTTTATTTACATAAGACCTTCTCTCATCCCGCGGGCAAAATTTTCGCCAATGTCCACGTCTTCCGCATCTGCAACAGATGTCGCCACGGTTGTCCTCCCTCCTCATCTTCAAAGCCACCACTTCTTGAGTCAGCTTTTCTACTGCGGTTTGCAGATCATTCACTCCACTTGGTTCACTCGTCTTCAACTCGCTGACTGTCGGGGAGTTTTCCGCTAGCAATTATCGAGCCGCATCAGCTAGCTGTTCCAACGTCTTCGGATGTGCGATGAGAGCAACCCTGAGCTGATCCCGCACCGCTGGTTGCATTCCGTCAAAAAATTGATCTGTCAGCATGCGTTGTTCCGAATCCTGGTTCAAATGTGGTAAGGTTCTGGACAATGCTGCCCGCAACGACACGGCATACACAAGAGCGTCGCCTCCTGGTCCAAGCCGGGCGCCCTAGAACAGCTTGGCTGCCGAACCCGGCGATCGGCGTCTCCTTTGCGGCGGCCTACTCCAATTTCCTGGGGCCCCTTCGCGCCGCCTCCAGCTCCGTATTCGTCCTGTCCTTGAGCAGCATCCGCAGGACTGCCAGCTTCGCCCGGGCGGTCTTCACTGCGACCGTCTTTGCCACGTCCTCGAAGTCCTCCAGAAAGCTCCGGAGATCCCCATCCTCGAACGGCTGTGGCCACGGGATCTTCATACTCCACTCCACCAATCCTAGTCACGGCACCAATTGTTGTGATCCAAGAACGCGGATGGCGCAAGGGTTACTTATTCGACAAAACAACACATGAGTTAAGCTTTTAAACAAGATCAGAAACAAAACCACTCATTTCCACGCGGTATTCGGCCGCAGACCGCCTCGGTTGCCGCAGACGTCAATGCTCAGTTCCTTTGAATAGCAGGGACCATTATGGGCGATGCTGCACTCTGATGTTTCTTTCTGCATTCTTCCTGCGGCTTGTACGATGTCAAAATATATGCTCTGGTCCTACTGTTGAATGGCAGTGGCATGAGTAGTATATTACGACCGCTCACCTTCACTGCACCGGGTGGTGGAAGCATTTAAACTAGCCTTATTACCAATGGATTCCCTCTGATTAGGAGAATGTGTGAAAACATCCTAAGTAAGACTCGGTTTGTGCCTAGATGTCAAACGGTGAGTCATGATGTCTACGTTCAAACTCATATTTCAGGCTGTGCACGGGCTACTGTCTGAAGTTCTTTTGCAGTGTATGGGTGAGCATCAATATGTCACTGGTCCATAATGATCATGTGTCGTCGTGGTCGTGACTGGTGGATAAATGACAACATAACAATTTGTCTGTCAATTCACATCAGTGAGGTTTCAAAGAGCATTTGTCTACCAATCTTAATTAATATCATTATTGAGGCCGTAAAACGTCTGGCATGGGAAATTGCTTTAAGCACGAAATCCATTACAAATTATGTGAAGACACAGAACAACGAACGTAAATGCCATTTTGCATGCCTGACATGTATCCGCATCTGTTGGGCAGTAGTGCATCGTCATTTGCTTATGCGACACGTCACGCAGTGCATATACATGTTTTCAATAGACACTTCCAGTCCCTTGTCTTACCGACATTCAGAACTACCCTGTAGTTCTCGTCATTTCGAGTCGTGCTAAGCTACGCACAAACGAAGTTATATATTATACACCATTATGAGTAGTGATTTGGTTTACGTCAGTCTATCAGATATTGAGACCGATGTGCAACTTGCACAGTTGCCAGTTGCAATCATATTGAAATATGACCTCCATCTGACCTCTATCCCCGACATTGCTGAAAGCGGTCACGGTGGACTCCCGGTTTGAGTGTGAGCATCACAAAATATTACAATATAGAAGCGACTCTATTAGGTCGGCGATTGTGCATTGGTTTATTTAAACAAAGTGCGTAACTCAGAAAGTATATTCGATGCACATGAAATATCCCGAATCAGATATGCAATCTCACTACAATCCACTTCCGTCCTGATAAATTGTTCGCCCAAATTTCGTCGTCAGTTCTTGGGTCTTGCGACAACGTTAATCATACATTTGCGACAAAATATTTTGCTCCATTTCACATAACATTACGTGTTCGCTTCAATCTGATCACGGAGACAACTTGATTCAGACCATGCTATCGTAACATTTAACCGTTGGATTGATGGTCATATTCCGATTGTGCAATACGTGTCAGCTGTGGGTTCAGAGGGCTAGACTGTATCTCGCATGCAGGCAACACACGATTCACGTGACTGAGAGTATGAATCAGAATAAGAATCCGCGGAAGCACACACATCCCTCATCAACTTACTCCAAGATTGGAACCGGAAATTCACGAAGATTGGCCACACACCGATTATCATCAATAATCGCGTATCACTTTTTTCCATTCCCAACCAATCACTAGCAGCTCTGAGATTTTCCCGGAAAGAATTTGATGACTTACGTTTCACGTATATGCAGAATTCCTCATAAAAGTATGGCATCTACATGATGAGATCCAACACGCATTCCACTACAGATTATAACTACAGCAAATCCGACAACCCCATTCCCCATCTATAATTTCACTCCACTCCAATTAACGGTCTGGAGAAAAGCTCATCATGAAAACATTCATCTACGTCAGGGGCGTGGAAACTTCTCGTCAAACATTTTATGATGATGTCAGTGAGAAGCTTCCTTGTTCAGTCGTCTTTATTTAGAGAGTACAGACCAACCAATTATCTCGCCTTCCGTACTGATACAAGCTGTCAGATTGCAGCATAACTACATAGCTTCGATTTATTGAATGAACCAAAATGTAAATTGTTCACACCATCCTATCACCGATTTCTGATAAACGTACCAAATGACAATCATAAAGACAATCGTTTGCAATTGTATTTTTTCACTTCAAACTTGCATAATATAATATATCGCCGCTTGAAAGCTGTTGGAGTTTCAGTATACTATTGACAAAGGATAACGATGTTATTTCCTTGACTGATTAACGTTCTTATTTAGAAATGTTTCCGGGAACATATTTTTAAAGATTACACTCCGTCTGCATTGATCAGCTCGAGCAGTCCAATATGAACAGCACACACTGAGGTATGTGTTGGTTCACACCTTTTTTCTTGATATTTCTTTGATTGGAGAAAATTTGGTTCCGCTTGGTTTCCATATACTTAACTGCAACTTTCATTCATGTCAAGTATTTAAGAGAATTCGTTAATTTCAGGTTAGGTCAATTCGTTTTATATAATTTGCTATAGCCGGCGAAGGTTCTTAAATGGAATCGTTACGTGGAGCTTGGTTTCGCAGGAATTCCTAAAACTGTATCACGTTTGATTTTTTCATCTCTCTCTGTACTAGTTTAGAGCAGTTCCTTGTTCATGAGGTCTTCAAGCGTGAGGCTAATCCCAGTCAGTCAGCTGACAAAGGTTGGGCGGATGAAAATATTTCATTCACAAAGCTTAATATGGCATTCATGGTGTTTACGACTGCTTTCATGTTAACAATGAACAGACTGGCGATGACAAATAATTATTCAACCAGACGAATTTGGTTAACTCACTTCCATCTATTTTGGCTATGAATATACCAGCAAGCAACAGATCTGACGGAAAGCCCACTGCTACTTCTCAACTTTGTCTTTATAGCTTTCCAATAAATTAAACTGAACGATTCTCTTAACGGCATGTCTGTGAAAAACGAGGTTACGTCTAAGGAAACCGTTTTGTGATTCTTGATATTCACCGACTGAACCGCGTCAACGTTTGAGTAGATCCACCAGCCACTGAGCCAAGCCATTGTACAGAGAGTTGTACGTGTCGAGAATAGAAGATCGGTGAACGGAACACTTTTATTTACTAAATGCGTAAACTAGCAATGCATCCAAAGTGACTGAATTCGCACAGACCAGAACACGTCTCACATGTTGTTCAATTCTGTTATTTGATTGAATTCCAGTCTGTCTAACAAGAACAGTTTATTTCTGCCCTTTCCATAGAGGTTAACCGCAGCTGGCCGAACAATCCGAAATTCGTTGATACCGCCAACCGGTCTAAAACGATGTTGATGCCTGTCGAAAGTATTCACGTAGAACACAAGCGATAAATACATTGCTAGTTCAGAAGGTTTCCAGTTCATTACTACCATTGAACCTTCCGTTCTCGCGAGAAGCACTAGATATAGTTAGGCAAAAGAATTGGGACTTGTTTAGAATGAGTAAAGATTCATATGTTTCGGTTGGGCTGAAGCCTTTATTACAGGTTAGCTAGAAATTTAGTCCTGGATAAGTTAGCGGATGATAACTTACCTCTGGTGGTTGTCCTATCTACAAAATAGACAGCAAACAGTTACAATGATATTCGTTTAGCGAGGCAATTTTGATTTTGCCTGGGCTACTCGGTATAAATTGAATTGAAAGTGCGTAAGTTGATAAATTAGCACTGTTATACTCACTTTTATATTTGCGAGATATTTTACCTGAAATTGTCAAGCATATGCCGACAATTAGCGCTTGAAGCTGATACTCGCATAAATTAACGTACGGCGGAGAAAAACATGTTATTCACTGAAACACATCATTTGAAACAGACGGAGTTTCATTGACAATCGTCAACTAAGCCAATGTAATTCGAAACTTCTCAGTTGTACAAATTAACGAAATCAGTCTAGATGGAGAGTTGTGAGAAATTGTATGAAGAATGGGTAAGTACACTTGGTCACATTTGCTGGTTCAATTTTTCCACGCATAGCCAAATGTAGCTAAGGGATGTCCACAAACGGTTACTGGTAACAAAACAGACTGATGTTAATGTCGATCACTGCTCGTCATATTCCGTGATCGGTGTTTTGATTAATAATGTCGGATGGTCAAGTGTGCAACCAACTTTGCCCATAAAAAATCTAACGATTTCACCTCCAAAGAATTCACAAAGTAGCGGGTAGTCTTGTAGTCACCTATGTGACCGCACCGGTTCCGATAACCCTGCACTTCTGGCAAATGTTATAACCAAAGTAACCGACTTGTTACCATCACGTCTGGCACTTTATGCCACGTCAAAAGCGTAGATTAACTGATGTATGAACAAGACACTGGAGTGTTTTTCACTACTGTCAAATTGTAGAGGTTACGGTGACTTGGAATACATTATATCATAAAACTGGATGTGTCCCGGATATTCTGCACTTTAATTAAGAATAATCCAATATGTCTACTTAAAGTATTGGCCAGTTCCTGGTATTTTCTTTGATTGCATGAAAGCTGTGTTTCAAATTCGGAAGTCACACTCATTATGGTCAACAACTCAACAGACTAGAATATGACGCTATTTCTAAGGAATAGAATGGTTTTATAACCGCACTCACAAATGTTTTTCCAGTTAGCTGAAAATAATCAATTGAACAATTGGTCAAAATATCTTTACAGAAGATAATTACAGTTGTGATTTAGAATAAATCTACCGATGGAAGACAGTATCTGAGTAAACCGGTCTAGGAGGTTCACGAACATTTGGGTTGCTGTATTCCAACCTGTTAGAGCCACAGATATATTCAGGGTAAAGATGAGTATTCAAGCCACACGGAAATCAGTTGTGCAATGATTTACTTATTACACCGATTACCTAGACAAACATAAATGCTACCTTATCCAAAATAGCTACGAACTGTCAATGCTTGACTTTCCGTAACCGTGTGTCAAACCAACATTTTTCAGGTACAGTTTTCAGGTTACGACATACTGACTGATTCAAGTACTAACCTTTGCCGATCTTTTGTCGGGCGAGCAAGACGATTGTTGTGTTCCGTGACATTCCATACAACGTGATGTTGTATCTAGTACACGGCATGAATTCAGTCCATTGCATTTCCGTTTGATGAGCATTCATGACGTAGCTTGTGGTTCGCCCATACTTTTGTCTAATATATAACTGCCACCTGTAGAAGTGAGCGTTCACAACTGTGGTCCAGTTTATGACAGCTGGATCACTTGTCAGATTTACGTGCAAACCATTGTTCGCTGTATTGGAGTGGAACACAATGAAACAAAATTCATATTAACAGGTTAACTCAAGATGTAGATTGTATTAAAATGCATAACTGAAAATTTGAATTTGTTCACCTAGTGATTGCAATGTAGGTACAGCGAAACATACAGCGATTAATATGTGCACGATAAACACAATGTTTGGCAGAATGTGAAACATGTGCATGCTGTGTACGTGAGCTGAACCGAATTGGACTGAACCGTACAACCGCAACATTGTTTATATGATCGCACACATTTATGGCGTAAATAACAATTGGCTTTTGTAAAGACTGCCCTCAAACAGCGCACGCGATTGGAGCAATACCGCATAACTGTTCCTTGCGGTATTTTGACTCACATTCAATCAGGTTAATGATTAAGTCCAGTATGTTCAGTGTTCAGACACACTGGTTGTAGACTCAGCCATTATTCCAATTGCGTTTAACTACAAACTATGAAATGGACGAGTCTACTGGTAAAAGAATTCGTGTTTAAATTATTGGCAATTCAATGGATATTGGATACGTAGTTACGGTCAAGATTTTTCATCATTGGATACCGTGGACTGAGCGTGCATACGCACGGGACCACTTGTTCTGAAAGCCGACAACTCACAAGTGGTGATACTTTACATCTCACTAAATTACTCACATTTACAGTGGTTCTAGTCTCTGTAGGAATTCGATGATAATCCAAGTGCAATCGACAGTTTCATGATTACAGACGACTTCCGTCCTTGACACTGTTTGTTTAACTGCTTCACAATCAGCCTGGTGTATACTGAAGTGAAATAAAGTTTACCCTTAAAACTAAACATATATACATTGGATATTAATTTCGTAAGCTTAATGATGTCGCTATGTGGACTTTACTGATGCGACAGTAAAAGAAAACAACACATTTAAACACGTTCACCGACATAAACTAAGGGTCATGGATTGCCTTAGGTAATTTTTCAAAGGACCACACCATACTGAGGTTCTAGAGGATTAAACTATGTTCACTAAGTTAGATGAAGTAGACAAAGTAACTGTATAAAGTGGATGCCGTTTGTCGGTTGCTCATATGTTTGTTTACGGGCACTGAGAGCAAATGTAAATATTTACATGATATACAGACTAGACTTTTGGTTTTTCACCCTGCGCCATTTGGAGGCGGTATTAACAGATAGGTGAGCACAGAGGCGCTCATTACCTACTCCATTCACCTATCTTCAAACATCCTCAAAGAACGAAGTAATGAGCTGTCTTGGCGTCTGACACTTGAATATATCTGTCTTAGCATCATCGCTGACAGATTCACGCGTGGTTATTATAAATGTTTTGTATGAGAGATCACTCCTTCCAAGTTTCCGTTCCCCCCACTGTATTCCCGTTTGAAGACACTTTCATTATAAAAGTCAAGGTTGAAAACAGCTGTTTTCGGTAATTCTCATCAGGCATATACAATTACAAGCGATTAATTGGACTTATATATAAAACAGGAATATGCTTATACGCAACGTTACTAGAAACTGTAGATGACTGTCTACCCGGATGGTGGCGGGTTTGATTATGTGACCGGTGTGTGATAACGTGTCTACGTGTTTACGTCAGAGGCAATCGATATCAAACTCTGCAACTCCCAACTGTGCGCCCAAAAGAATTTCGCCCAGGTCCTACACCTACCGTGGCCAACCAGGTGTAAACCGTCTGAAACCCCATGTCCCAGTAACCCGATTAACACGTTATCACACACCGGTCACATGATTCATGTAAACACAACACACACACACAAACAAACAAACAAACAAACAAACCCGCCACCACCCGGGTAGACAGTCATCCACAGTTTCTATTAACGTTGCGTATAAGCATATTCCTGTTTTATATATAAGTTCAATTAGTCGCTTGTAACTGTATATGCCTGATGAGAATTACCGAAAACAGCTGTTTACAATCCTGACTCTTATGAATACTCTGGGTATAATGATAAAACTTTCATTATGCTTAAAATTGTAACCGTATGTCGATCTAGTTCATCTGCTGGTTCCGATTCTTGCCTTTTAAACAACAGAGTCAAAGTTGCGGACAAGGGTTTAATTCAAACCGGTGAATGCAAACAACTACTAGTCACCATGAATGTTGTATATTCTCTATCTATACGTAAACAGACAGTTCAACATGCGGCCAAACGTTGTAACTAAATAAAACTCGATACCTTCCAGATAAAGCTTTTAGCGGACCATCCAGTTCAAAGTATATCAGTGAAATACTAGGTTCATGACGGGAAACTTGTGAATGGGTTTCTTCCGTGACGAAGAGAATTCCACTTTACCGAAATTGGATAAATACTTCTGCATTCTAAAACTACTTTGTTTTTGCCTGTCCCGTCAAAAAACAACCTTGTGTCTCTCCATATTTTAAATCGACAGTTTCACCGTTCGCTTCTAGAGAATATGACTCTATTTTCAGAGGCTGCATACCAAAATGTCAACTATGGTCCCCAAAACCTAGCGTTTTTTCAGCGTTGACCTAATTAATCTTTAGTTTGTTCACAGAACAATTGCAAAACAAAATACTTGGCCATATTGGCTGCCCTGACTCAGAGTTCAGTGTTTTGTTGATCGACATTTCACATTCCGTTTGTGTCCTTATCCAAAGAATTGCATATCTGTCTAGTTGTTTCACATAGACTGTCTTCCTTGATATCGATTTTACAACCGGAATAATTTACTCCATACTCGACCTCGTTCGAACTTTACGGCATATTTGCAGATGGTAATCTATCTGGGGTTGCATAAACGATTGAACAAAACTGCCAATTATAGCTATTTGTGCGATAATTGCGGGGGGGGGGAAATGTTTGTCAGTTGGGAAGATTATTTTAAGTTAAGTTTCAGGCTTACATCTTTCAGTTACTGTACGTTGCTAATTCGATAATACAGGTTTTTGGATCTTTAATTGCGCGACTTCCACTGGTGTGCTTCGGTTTCAGTGGGTCCGACTTTAACTGGATTATTTACAACAGAACTTGGTCTTCTAGAAATGACCAGCTATGGCATTGGTAGGATTGCGTCTGTTTAGGTGATTTTAGGGTTGCTCCCTAATACTTCATTGTTGCTGAGTAGCGGATGAAGAGTCGTATCGGACGTGTGTTAGTGTGCACAACAACCGTGTATTGACTTGTTATCAGTGTTTGTATAAAACATTATCCTGCCATGTGTTTTTGTGTGCAAGTCATAGTCTGAAATGCATACTTTTAAGATTGTACGATGTGGAGTAAACTCGAGCAGAAACATTTGTGCTGATTTTTAAAAATATATATTAACAAATACGGTCATGATTATGCCAGTGTTCCCGTACACCCTGGCTTAGTATGCAGAGTTAAAATCCTACTCACGATTAACAAACTGGCAGCTGGTTGAGCCCCCAAGTGGCAGATAATTGATGCTAGAAGGAAAACAACATATTATATCTTTACAAAAATAAGTCACTGTTAACAACTCGATACCTAAATAAACAACACCTCAAGTCATCAGTCTCCATGAGTGATCAGGATTTTATCACGAATGTGAGTGCATCTTGTTCAACGGACTAAGTTGTATTAAGGCTCAGCTGATAAAAAGTAAGCACTGAGTCAGGTTTGTGAAGTAGTTGTGATATTATGTTTTATTCCATGCAATTATTCGTGTGAATCCATTAAAACTTTGATGCTATGGGATTTTATTAATTTTTCTTTCATGGCACGTTCATTAGACAGGCTTTCCCCCTAGTAGTATTGACATCTATTTTGGCTGTTACCATGGCAATTCGTTTATACAGTTTGATCACCATACTGGTTGGCCGACTTAAATGATATTGATTCGTTAAACACCAAACCTATTGGATTTGATTGTGCGAGAATTTAATAACTCTGAATGATCTAGATTTGTCAGTACCTGTTAGGTCGGATCTAGTGCAGGTGATATGAGATTTGCTGGTCGTTTTGACTCCAATTTCTTAAAATTGGCAGAACATTCATCCACCCTACTCAACTGTTAGTATGCCCACACTATTAGGCCGATTGACCATTCGCTACTCATGTGGTCAACGCATTTCAGAGAGCGATACATGAGAGTGATGCTGTCTGAGATAGAATACGAACTAAAGGAGCACTTTGGTTTGTCGGAAACGTTTCAGTAAACCATGAACGACCCAGATCATTTAGGCCATAGAGTTTAATGTACATGTATTCAGCAAATTCCGGTATGTCTGTTGTCTTACATTTTTCCTGGAGTTATTCGGAATTTAGATCCAAGCGGTGCCCAGTGAATTGCGAAATGGTCTGGGACAACGACCTAATGAAGATGACAGTTATTAAAATCATGATATGCATAAGATCAACAGCAAGTTGCACTAGTGATTTAGTCTTAGTAAAGTAAAAAATCATAGAAAGTTAATTACATAGATTAGCAAAGATAACGACAGTAAGTCTGGTCGTGCATTTGTAAAGCGATAAGTTAGATAGGGAAATTGGAACATAGGAATTTGTGTACGGACATTCATGGCAGATCGCCTGTTAACTAGGTAAAGTGTTACGTTTCACACTTGACGGACTTATATCCAGAACGGTATGTCGACACAAACATAGCCTATAGATATGTTTAAATAGGTCTACCGTAGGTCATAAATTTATGCACAGTTGAAACGTTCACAGTGCAGTTTACGTTTATGCGGTTCTAAAAGAACGCACGGTGAATAACGTAATTTCCCATTCCCGTAACATACATGAAATTAACCTACTGCTTTCAAATTACCAGCACCATAATGTTTCGCCTTGATCTACGGGAGTACCTGTTATGCGTTCCTACACTTGCCACCTGGAGTGGTTTACGATTTGCGAGCATCTCTTCAGCTTCCTTCTTCATGCATAACCGTGAAGTTATCCTGATTACATCTCATATTCTGCTCTTACCTATTCTTTTTTTATCGATTTTGATTGCACTTACTTACAAGTAAATACACTGACAGGTTGCTGTGGGCTCACTACCTTTAAACTTCTCCAATAAACGTTCCACTTTTGTCGGTTTTGAAATTATGGCCAGTGATAAGTCAGCCTGTAAGTTGCAAAAGCATATCGGGTAACTGAATTTCTGTACATCAGCGTTTGTCCGAACAAAGCAGCATTCGGGATTTTTCCTGTCGTCGCATTTATCGACTATGTGAATTTTTGGCGGCAGCAAATAGTTTAAGGCTTGTTTGGTTGATCTGAAGTAAAAGCGATCAACTAATCTGCCTGCCAATGGCTGTTTCAAAAGTTTCACATCTCTAAATAGATTTCTCTTTGAGACTGTATTCCTTGCATATGATTCTGTTATCCTAAATGGGAAGAACTATTCACAGATTTTTCCATTGCGTTATGTGGCAACTTATTTTTTCTTGTTTCTGAAGTCATATTACAGCTTTTGGGATCTATCACACGTCATCGAAAATTCAATTTAAAGTCACCGTAGACCATAGAAGTAGCGCTGCTTCTACTCATAATCCGATGAATTAGGCACAGGACTGAGTCCGTTTCCATAAACTTGGTTACATCGACGTGAACTGCTGCATCGAAATAACAAGTCGATACACATCTGTATTGTCATTTACATTTGATTGTGAAGGTTTTAAATGATCAACACCCACAGACACCATTGTCGGTTGTAGTACTGAAAGCCGTTACCTATATTAACTGTCATATATAGATCGTATGGTTTAGCGCTTTACCTTGTGCAGTTTGCACAACTTTACACGATTCTTTAAATCGTCGAGGTCCTTCAAAAATCCATCACAACTCATGATGTTCCAACCTCGCCCGTGACAACCTAACGTGTCGATTTTTCTCAGCCAAATCCGCAATGGTTGGAACTAAACTATTAGAAAGTAGAATTACTTGATATCGTGTGGTGATGCCGGTCGTTTAACTGAGTCTGTTAATACTTAGATGTTTTGATCCATTAATGAACAGATTTCTACAGAAACGAGTTACTCTGTGAAGCGACTGACATTGACCTCGATTAGCTGTTTGGTTCTGAACAGATCACGGTTTTCAGAATAAATGATTTTGAGCAAGATGTTAAGCCGCTTAGTTCTACCGGTTCTTTCATCAAATCTTTATTACTCTGGCGAAATTTTTGCCGACAACTTTAAAACTACAATGCATAGTCTAACCCTTGTCCATGCACTGTCTCGCTAACATGGTTATGTAAGTTTGCAATCAAGAAATTCGCTGGTGTAAGATGATGAAGTGAAATTTTATACTTCATTGGACATTTTTCGGATAATTCATTTCAAGCTTCCAGAATTGTTTACTCTTCTACGGTTTTTAGTGTTGGGAAGTCGTGTTCAGTAACCATCACCTCGGCTTTTCGTTTCGCATACATTTGTGGCTCTTGACACTGAAGCTGACAAATTTTTCGTGGCTTCAACGCATGTTTCGTGTGACAGAAAGGAGCTCTGATGTTTGATTTATTAGAAAGGATTACCAGTCTGAATGCCAGATAAACTAGTTGATAGGCTATGGTGAAATTTGCCTAAAGAGTCAGAGGTCTGTTTAAACGTTGTTCCACGCCGGCTTGGGTTTTTGAAGTGTAACTGTTAAATACAGAATACCAGTCGTAAATACATATAGTCGATATTCAAGCGATTTATCCATTAATACACATTGTCCAACTTAACACTCATTGCGTTCACAACTGCCTAATCAGTAATCGAGAAAGTCATTACTTCGTTTTTTGTCTACTAAATCACATAACCCCAAATAAGCATATGGTTCACCCGAAGGGTACTAATCTATGAGACACAACTCACAGATGTCATTACGTAATTCAGCATGAATGCTGTCATCTATGCTCGTGATTCCAAACCTTTAACAGTGTTCCAACTAACAGTCTTCGTGTAGGTTTCCGCAGCGCAGGACGTATTTCTGGTCACCCTGATATACGGTGTGACTAGAAATCGATCTTGTACCGGACCCACAATCCTCAAGTAAACTCGACTCACAGGGTGAAGCACGTATTACGGACACCTCCGTCGTATGCACGATTCAAACGGTTGCTTTCCGAGCAAAAACTTCATTGTAGGGTAATTCTATGTTTGAACTACACTGGAGGTTTCTCTCGGTAATCTTCTGAGATTCATCAATACGGTCAAAACCGTTGTGCAGTTGATATGTTACGGAGTACGGAGAAACGTTTGTATCCATTTACTGCGTGCTTTCCTGACATCAACTTTGTAAGTTCCACCGATCATTCCACTCACTGGATGGTTGATGTAAACTCGAGTTTGGTGTAGGCAGCTGTACTTCACCTGAGATGACTTCAGGTTGCCTGAAATACTTTACTTCCGATAAACCCAAAAAGGTTTCGTTGTTATAACAGTAGTGACTTCAAATGGCGAACTTCCTGATCTCAAACAATGACCTCCACGTTCAGCTGAATACTACAAAAACTAACCGATGTTTAAAGTCAAGAAACTTTGTAACATGCTACTGACAAATTTCGAACACTAACAAACCGGAAATCGACATGGAAAAATCAATGTAAGACAATCGTTTTGGTGACCCATACACAGTATTAGAATTCAAATGTTAGGCAGATTAGATAAGGAATGAATGAAAGTTTCAATGTGTTGTAAGAAACTATCTGTCTTGAAGGTTCACTAGCATGATCATGATAAGTTGCAAGATCTGCTCACCACAAAAATCAAACGTAACCGTTCGTTTAATATTTAGGAATAGTACGATGAGAGAGATAAACAACCCTAGAACCCTTGGTTGTCTGTCGCTGATGACAACTTCATATAGTTCGGTTCTTACAACCTGTTACACATAGTAAACCTGAATAACAAACTGTGCTACGTGGATCATTTCATATTGGTGTGCTTTCTCGCTTGTTGTTCAACTGTGCTAAATGTAAGTCATACGTCCAGTTGCCTGATAAAACGGGTCAAAAAGCATCACTCAACATAACTCAAGACCGGTCCGACTAGATCCATCAACAGCGTTTTTATTACAAATTTGATTGATACAAACGACCTAGCCTACCACACTAATGCTTGTCGTGCAGTCTACAATGTTAATGCATGTGTTTTTGTTTAAAATAGGCCAATTAATAGTAGTGAAACCGTTTATTAGAAGAATGAGACAGCACATATGTTAATATGTACAAGTAAGTGACACCGGAAATCATCCGCAAGATTCTGAGTGACGTAGACATCAAGACGGCTCATAGATTGGAATTAACGGTGCGATCATCTCGATATTGGCTAAGCATCCCTCGCTCATCCAGAAAACCGGAAACTTACGTAGGTTTGAGCAAATGGGTGGATTGTTCACAAGTAAACAGTAGATGGATGATATGGGGATACAAAATTAGATTACAGATTGAACACAACCTACAGTTGATCGCAGCTGTCCAATTCACATAGACTTTCCGATCGGCCTCTTTCGAACAGCAGAAGCACTAGACTCGAATTTCGCTCTCATTAGAGCTCGTCAGTAGTGCATATCCTCGCTACTGCCAAGACTTGAACCACGAACACGTTGTTCATGAGGCAACCATGTTTACCGCTGCGCCATCGACCTCACATTAGGCACGACCGAATTATCATATGTGAACGCTCAACCACTTTCGCTTGTGAGTAATGATGAGTAATGTTCTAGTCCCGGCAGTGGCGATTATATGCACTACTGACGAGCTCTAATGATAGCGAAACTCGAGTCTAGTGCTTCTTTTCGAAAGGAGCCGACTGGAAAGTCTGTGGGAATGCGAAAGCTGCGATCAATTGTGGGTGATGTTCAATCTATATGAAAACCAAAATCCCTACTACTCATCAGTAAAATTAGAATGAACGATTTGAATTGTCACTTGTTCTCATCCCACCAGTGTGGATGGACACAGTTTACCTCCGACTGCCTGTGCAAATTGGCCACCACCACAATGGCTAGAAATGGTGTTTATAATCCTTCTTGACGCTCACCCTAAATCCTACATTCCATGGCCGGTTTCGTCCTTGTTTGGACTCGTCAAGTAGAGATAGACTGAACGGAAGATTGAGCCGACCACCGTTCTCGTTGCCTGATGAGTCCAAATAAGAACATAACTGGTCGTGAAGTGTCAGTTTTAAGATGAACATCAAGGAGCACTATAAGTAGAATAAACGAACTTTAAAGGAATATTGCGGCACCATCCCAAAGATTCCAAAGAGGGATAAGAGTTTCCGATATCAGAGGTCACATGTTAAACACACATCTTTCAATTGATCCAGAAAACTCCGGATTAACTGAATGGTGGTTGCAGTGGTACATGAGAAAGTTCAGCCGTAGGAGCCAAATGTGTCGTCAATAGAAAAGATGGCCCTATATCCCTGGACACATAGCACTGAGAATCGTTCAAGTGAATGGACTCACTGACGTCTTCAGTGAACTGAACATCCCGTACCAACATTACAATAACGCTTTCTTCCTCATAATAGCAATTGCCGGTTATCATTCTCGTCTAATAGGGTTGTTGATTTCCATTCTGTGTTGCTTTCATATGGCTTCGGTTTGCCATTATCAATACTACTAAAGTAATATTGTACTCTTTATTTATATAATTAATGTGTGATTTGATGAGGCTAGATTTATACAAATAATTCTCCGCTGCTTATTATGTTTACTATGAGATTTGCGGTTAGATGATCTACTTTGAAGATATTTATGCACCACAAGTGATCCGTCACTAATAAATCCCTGCGTAGGTGGTCAATCTCCTGGATCACTTGATGAATTCTCTATGACACGGTTGGCAAGGTGGGCAACTAGATCCAAATG
This sequence comes from Paragonimus skrjabini miyazakii, assembly GCA_014338405.1. Classification (NCBI taxonomy): domain Eukaryota; kingdom Metazoa; phylum Platyhelminthes; class Trematoda; order Plagiorchiida; family Troglotrematidae; genus Paragonimus; species Paragonimus skrjabini miyazakii. Next base: position 38,221 of record JTDE01005615.1, read on the forward strand.
TGAAATTTCTGAGCTTCCTTCGTGACTTCGTAACTCACTTGGTAGAGTTCATACCGCGTCTGGGCATGCTGTTTCTGTCTCTGGTTTGAATTCAGCCGAAGTCCACAGTTTTCGCAATTGGGTGGTTTTCAAACTGAAGAGGCCTTTATCAGTAATCAACTAGCTTATTCCAAAAATGCTGGAACTAACGTGTGCATCATTAATGTCGTACAGCTAACGAATAGGCGACGAACTAAGCTTTTGCTTGATTCCGCTACATTCTCGATAGTTACGGCTCAAAGTTGGTAGGCAGTTTCAAGTAGTTTGTTTTATGGACGGTGAATGAGATCTGCTTTCAACAGAGGTTTGCTGACCAGTGGTTGTCATGAGTCGTTCATCGTACATTGCATCGTTTTATTGTCAGCTGTTGTAGATTACTGACAATGGCTGTTATCAAACATGATCAACTTTGCTATCAATGCAGTCTTGCTCAGAAGCTGAAAGTGAATTCTAAACTTTTCGATAGCGAAATCGAAATTCGCACAAGTGGTAAAATTGGTATTTCGCAACCGCAAACTTTTGTTGGATTTACCCGTACAGATTCAGAGGCGGCCGACACTGAGTAAACAGTACCTAAGTGTGTATAACTGCAAATCACGAACGACATATAAACACGTGGGTGGCAACGTAACCGAATAACCGTAGACTTCAGTGTGATAAGTCAGAATCAAATTATAAAATGTACTTAAGCACAAATCACCCGGCCCAGACTTGATATCCACTGTGTTCTTGAAAACTGCGCCACAGAATTAACAGAACCCGTCACAGCACTTTTTACCCGCTCTTTGTCAATCGGCTGCCTACCGAAAACCTGGAAACAGTTCACAATTACACATATGTTCAAAGTTTGGTACAGAAACGACCCAGCAATCTGTCAACCAATAGCGTTTCTTCCAGTCGTCTTTACGGTAATAGAAAGCGTATAAGATGACACTCTCTGGGCTAAGGGAGAAGACCTTCAACATAACATCAAGGGTCACCATGACTTTCTTAGGGGATACTCACGCCTCAAAAATCTGCTGATTGCTCCTGATGTTCCGAGGAAAGTTGCGGATGCAGGACTGGAGATACATATAACATAAGGTGACTTCTCTAAAGTTTCTGACAGGGTTGGTCATCTCATCTTGCTGCGGAAACTGAATAGTTTTGACCCTAATTAGTGCTTTCCCACCTGGCCGGTGGATTATTAAACTGAACATAAGTTCAACGTCCGGGTGAACTGACAGCTGTCCGAGTTATTTCCAGCCAACAGCGGCATTCAGCAAGAATCAACTTAGGACCACTGCTATCCATTCTTTTCGTCCTTGAAATACCCAGTAAAGTCAAATCACCGAACTTGCTCTGCATCGATGAAACAAACCTTTTGTGAGTTCCGGAGTACCCGGAAGGTGTGGTTATCTTCTAACAAGATTTTAACTGCTTAAATCAGTGGTCGATAGAATATCACTGATCACTGAACGTCAACATGTGTAAAATCATGCAAATTCACCATCAAAATTGTACTGACCATTATCTTTTCTAAATAAAGCTACTTGTGTCAGCATGTGAACGAAAACTAAGGACCATAGTGGCAGACAGTTTAAGTTCGTCTACAAATTGTGTTGCCGTGGCCAAAGAGGCATAAATTATCATGCACTTTGTAGGCAGAATTTGTGATAATTTCCACCGTGAAATGTTTTTCAGTATGTTCACATCCATTATCCTCCCAAACCTTGCAACAATCATACAGGCTTGTCATCCTTATTTCAAGAAAGATTTGACACTTATTGAAAGTGTTCAAAGACGGGTCACTAGAAGAATTATGTGGGCTCAGGAGAACCCCCTACCCGGAAAGACTGGTAGAATCAGGTTAATTCCGGATGAATTACACATATCTCAGGGGGCGACTTATTTCTTACCTACAAAACACCCCACACCCCGGGCCGTCAATTGGCACATCTCTTCCCACTAAATGAGGATTAACGTCAGAGGGAGAACCCACTGAAACTGATTAGTAGAACAGTGAGGCTACTCTGTAGACGGAACTGCTTCAAAGTTACAGTCACGGTTGTAGCGGTTCGGATTTTCAAAATATTACTGGATTGGCACATACGTGAGAGATAATCGGTACAACAAGTTTCCTAGCCACTAGACTAGCTCACTCTTTTAGGTCATTAACTGTGCATGTCTGATTGGATGTTGTTCCGGTGTGTTTCAGTGTTCGTTGCTGCAATTATGGCAGTCATCAGCTACATTGACTTGACCTTTTATTTGTTTTCATTCATTTCCTCTTTATACCTGTTCACCGACTAACACAGAGACAGAAACATACAAACAGAGATTTTTCTGCCTCCGGTAACACCCTATGAACCTATGAAACGTATCAGTAGTTGTACTATGAATCACAAAAGAAGGATAAACCAAAAAGTTCCTTTTTCCCAAATGGCTGAAAACTGTTAGAAACACAGACGCCTACGTAAACGCCAACAGAAGTCACCCAGCATCATCATTTTTGAGACACAATCCAGAACGGATGCAGTCACATTTCCTCACGTACTCTCTGTGACGTTTCAGAGTGTAGGGTCAAGCGAACTGAAGATAACCAGTTGAGAATAACGCAACGAGTAAACAAAAAGTATATTGTTGACCTGCAAGGTCAATACGAGAGCGAACGAATAACATGACGAAACGGTAACACAGCGGAGCGACAAGCGAGCACGCACCGGGATCGTACGTTCGAGTGCCATGCTACTCGTCAGTATTCATACTCGTTCAAACAAATGTTTAAGCACATACAAAAGATGGACACAAAAAGAGTACAAACGGCAATCGAACGCTTAACATAGTTAGCAACAAACAAATAGGGTTGCTACAAGAGCAACAGGGAAATCAACCCTCAGTTTACCGAGACTTTGGCTATAAAACATCACAGCCCCCTCCCCTTGTGTATTCAAAGGCAATTTGTGTTTACCTCGCGGTCATTCTGGTAGTCAGCATTCCCATAATTTTGATTTCCAGTTTTGTGTCCGTCTGCTTAATCCCCTAAACCATGATTTCCACCTTGTGGTATGCTGACTTGTTTGTAATTAGTTGCCTGTTCATGTGTGAACAGAAGGTGCGAAGGTTTCGCGCTCTGATAAGAAGTTGATCAAAACGCGTCCACTCTGTACCGTCACATCGGTAAACATCACTTTGCAAACCAACTGGAGGATCTTCTCAGGGGTGTTCTAATAGATTTGGAGTCAGTATAGAGTTTCGAGCGATAACGGGGCTTCGCTTCCGTTAAAATTCCGACTATTTTGCGCCATTATTTTTACACCATCTGAAACTTAACTTGATAAGCAATAATACGATTTTGTTCATTCTTTCGTGATAGTCATATATGCTTAAGTTTTTTCTTAATGTTTCCCAGTCTGTGCGTGCATTTTATCACATATATAACACTTCTGTTACGTTACTGATGATTAGTTGGGGACTTAGTTAATTTCAAGTTAAACATCACCCGGAGCTGTCGCATTCCCATAGACGTTCCAGTCGGCCCCTTTCGAAAAGAAGCACTAGACTCGAGTTTCGCTCTCATTAGTGCTCGTCAGTAGTACATATCCATATCATTGCGGTTATAGTATACTTTACATGATCAATCAATCAAGCAACCAATCAGTCATGCACGCACGTGTATGTCGTTTACATGGGATCTTCTCTGAATCCATCTACCATTGTCACACAGAGATATAATTTTCCGTTGGTTTGTACGATAGTGTTTACGATTCTTCTGATATACTTTGCCGAAGTCTGTTAGTGTCTACAGCTTTATTTCTTCCAAAGACTTGAAGTACTTCTATTGGCGTTTCCATACTAACTGATACGTCATAATTGATTCATTCAAAAGCGACCAACAGTAGTATGTAAATACTCCATCTTTTA
>JTDE01005616.1:38490-50099 GCA_014338405.1 Paragonimus skrjabini miyazakii
ATCCACAAACACTAGTGCATCTACAACATCAGGACAAGATTCTCCGGAAGGTGATTGAAGCTCTGGCAAGAGGCGTGAGGAACTCCACAAATAATAAGGATTGAGAGCTGAAAATATTTGCATCCCAATGGAAAACAATTGGCTTAAACAGTGTGGGCGTAGTGACGTAGGAGCGTGGCGTTGGGCGCCCTTGCGTGGTAGTCATCCCGAGACAACTGAGGAGGAAACTAGTCGCAGGCTCATGAAATAGCACATACCGAATGCCCTAGGACATACTATCTGCTGCAACAAAGAGCATATTGGCCGAAGATGAAAGAGGATGTGACAGCTCACGTGCTTGCATGTCAAAAGTGCCAGTTACTGAAAGGCGACAACTGGGGAGCCCAACAGCCCTTACAGCCAATAGCAGTTTCCGAAATCGGTGAACTTTGGTCGATGGATCTTATGGACCCATTTCCACTGAGCGCCCGCGGTAACCAGTACGTCCTGGTCATGACAGAAAACTTTACCCGTTGGATCGAAGCGACTGGCGTTCCGGATCAAAAAGCATCTACGGTTGGAGACATGGTGATGAAGCACATCGCAGCAAACCACGGTGTACCAAAGGTGATCTTGACAGATCAGGGACCGTGCTTTGAAGGCGGGGAGTTTCGAACGCGTATGCAACAACTGGGAATGAAGCGCGTCTGAACGACACCATATCACCCGCAAACTAACGGCCTAACTGAACGTAACAACCTAACGGTCAAAGAATAGTTATCAGTCAAAGGAGGCGACTGCGAGTCTGCGTTGCCGCTGGTGTTATTGGCCCACCGGGCGTCTGTACAGGCGAGCATGAAGAAATCTTCATTTCGACTGATGTACGGCAGAACCCCTCGACTTCCGGTGGATCAGGACATTGGAATATGGCCAGAGTGCACTGATCCCACTAGAGAATTGGTTGCCGAAAGAGAACGAGCCAAACGAAATCTGAACGCATCGCAGGCACGCACAAAGGAGCAGTCCGCAGCCCCTTGGTTCGGCAAAACTAGAATGTTCAACCTAGGGTAACGGGTGACGTATCGAGATCATCGGAACACGGGCACCAGCGGCCCAGGATCAAGAAAACTTCTGCCTAAATGAGAAGGTTCGTATTTGGTAATCTCCAGACGAGGCCCAGTATACACGATCAAGAGGGACGGGGAGACGAAACGAGTGCATGCCAATGAGTTAGCAACATGGCATGAGATGCCGGCGCAGCGAACCAGAAGATCAATAATTCGGGGGGGAACACCGCGTCGGTCGGAGAGGATTCGTCAACAGATGCAGAGGAACCAAGGAACCTCAGAAGGGGGAGAAGTGTTGTATGACAGGCAGTTTCGTTGTGAGTAGTATACTACTCACAAGTAGCATGTTACCCACAGGCGACATTCAGGAGCAAAAGGGCAAGCTCCGAACCCCAAGAAGACGACGGGCAAGAAGGGACAATCGGAATAGTGTATACGTGCGGTGTGAGAACTTCCACCAAGGCGAATGACAACGTACTGTCACCCGATGTATGTGAATGCATGTCTGCTGTGCAAATGAGTGTGCGCGTTTATGGTTTAATTTTTGACATGATCTGTATGGGAGTTTGCGCAATAAACGAATTCTCAGGCCAAGCGTATTTTGCGGTCACAACACCCTGTCTCGTCCGTTGACCGGACGTCGTTGACCAGTGGCTCGTTCGATCGCCCATGCTGTCCCCGATCCACTCTCCGTGGGCTCTTGGAAGCATTTTACCCGCGTTGAGGTGTTTAGCCGAATATTAGAATACTCGCGCCTCCGGTCTGGTACTCCACAACGATCTTTTCTATTTAGGTAGAATCCGACCGTCAAACAGTTGTTGATCAGTTCCACTAAATATTCTTCATGAAACTTTGGGTAATTAGCGTCCGTGCGGTGACTTTCTCGCGCTCGAAGCCGTCAACCTTATTCCTCATTCCCACTATTATTCTCTCACTCTGGACACCAAACCATTTTTCTAAAGTTGATTTGGTGCGTGTATATCATCGTATTCTGCTTGCTGACGATAGTATTCTAAAACAGCGATTGTAACTCCTTTCTGTCCTGGCTGTTGGTTTTGTTGGGATCTGTTGCACTCTTTTCGAGATTGCTGTGCTTGTTTGATCAGTGTTAGATTGTGGCTGTGAGTTTGGTTATCTTCCTCAAACAAATTACATTAACCGTCTTTATTCCCAACTCACTTACTGCTGCCATATCCCTTACTGTTATTCAGTTCTAACCCCGTAAAGTTACGGATAGCAAAGTTGAACATTTCCTTATATATTTTTTCTTAAGTAACCCATAATTTCTATCATTCCTTGATGCGCTAGCGTTCGATGTATTCCGGCCCAATCAGTGACAGTTTGTTTGAGTGAACTCAATTCCGTTTTATCCTCACCCATTACTGAGCAGTGCCTAGTTGTTGAGTTCGTTGTACGAGCACATTCTTTTAACAGTTTCTGAGGATTTTTCACATTCGGGGTGGGAGATTCAATTTATCTGTATACTGATTCAGTTAGTGCTTCATTAAATCCACTGTTTGTAAGCACCTCCTCACTGACCGTTTCGAAAATAAATTATCTCCTCTGCCACTAGTTGTTGAGAAAGGCATTTACTAGATCACCAGATTACGCCTAACTCGGTGAGAACATGAATCGTTAACGAACTGTCTACTACTGGCATCTTCTTTACCCAGGATGTCACAAATGTTGTGCTTGCCAGCTGGCTGCGCACTGCGTCAACCAATAACTCACTTGCATTTTAGTAACCCCACCTGCCATCCGAAATCTCGAAACCTCACTCGAAAAAGTGGCAGCTCTGGAATCCGCTAACGCCAACTTAAAAAACTTGTTTCTTGATCACCCTCTGCAAGGGGGGAGATGCGTGACCAGCGGATTAAAACCAAATTCAAGATCGAAGCAAACCTCAAGCGATAGTTGGAGATCAAAGTTATAGTTTCCGCTCCCGCAGTGTGCGCGAAGTTTCCAGTACCTGCGATATAAATCAATGGGTGCTGCCTGTGTAGATGACAGTCCAACGACCGGCCTCTCAAACACAAACACATGTGTTGATGGCATTGGGATAGCTCTGAATCTGTATACCATGCTGCCCACCTCAAAATCTATTAAACAGCCGCTCACAAAATTCTCCTTTCCACGAATTCGTAACAGAAAGGAGCCTGTTGAGGCCACCTCCCACGAATCAAAAACCATTTCCTTGACCCACTCCTTTAAACGGATTTATCACAGGTCTCACAACACTACACACATTGCCCCCTGTAAAGCCCCGTCCTCAATAGAAAAAGGGTCACATTTTCTCCGGCTGAAAACTTTTCAACATCCTCTAAATTTCCACAGACACATTGGCCGCAATTTGCGATGCCAAGAATATCAGTCAGGCACAACTAATGGTGTCGCGCCGTCAGACCAACTAGGCAGAACAAACCGGGCTCAACCACAGCGCTCACCAGTCCTCCCCTCAATCGCAAATCTCACCTCCCAAGCCCTTTGTCGCACGCCCTTTTCTGTCGTCTCTCAGAAGCAAGTGAGGAAGTAGCATTTGAGTGCACGTGTACGGACTGTCTGATTCTGTTTAATAAATTACTAGAAACCAGAGAGTTAGCCCATGACACTCAATTGTAAACCCCTGTTTCCACAGAGACCTAGCTTGCGTGTAATGTCAGTGACAGAACTGATCATTGAATCGTTCGCAAACGATTCAAGTTCACAACGAGTGACGCGTAATCCGTTGATCCAAATATGCTCATCTCAATATCCAACGACAAGGAAGATAATCTATCTTCGAAACGGTTAATGAGAAGGCGCTCGTAGAAACTGGATTTAATACGGTACTAATTGAATCAATATACATGAAAACTAAATGTCTCACCTCGAATGTGAAATATCCTCAGAAATTGAATAAAGAATGTGCCTGTACAACAAATCTGACAACTAGGCACCGCTCAGTAATGGAGGACGATGAAACCGAATCGAGTTCACTCAAACAAATGGTAATTGGTTGGGTTGGAGCAAAATGACTGCTCACGCATCGAAAAATGATAAGAATTATAAGCTGTTCAAGAAAGAATATGGAAGGAGAATGTCCTATTTTGACATTTAAAATTACACAAGGCTCTGACTGAATGAGAGTAAGGGAAACGGTTACAGTAGCCGGTGTAAGAAGGAAGATGGTCAGTACTGTTTGTTCTTGAGGAAAATTAAGGAAAGATAGGGCCACCCTTCAACACTGATCAAGCAAAGCACAGCAATCTCAAAATAATGCAACAGACTTTAACAAAATCAACACCATGTCCCACTCTCCCATCTAAAATCTTCAGAAGTATATTCTATTCACCCTACTGCATTGTTTCTAACTAGGTTGGTGTCGCGTGGCGTTCATGCGGAACAATATACGGAAACAGATTAAATCAAGCTGCCTGCCGATCACCGGGAGGTATACCTGTCAGCCAGTCACACTACGATGTTTAGAACGCCAAGTATCTATTGCGGTGCAGAAAACGTCCAGTCAACATGACAATCAGTGGAATCAAAGGTGGCTACAACTATGTACCCCGAACGCTTCAAATGCAGCTTTTTCATCACTTCTCGTATGTGTTTTTTCTTCAAATAGTTCATGGTAAAGGTGGTTCGGAAGGAGCAGCTACCAGTGTGAACATATGCTGCATACGCAGGCGTTATTCATAGCTTAACTGAATGAATTTGAAACATCTATTAGTGTGAACCTATAATGCACACACAGACGTTTTTCATAGCTTTAGTGAATCAAGTGGAAGCATCTACAAGCGTGAACACGTCCTGTAGTCTGAGACGTTGTTGATAGCCTAAGTCAATCGGGTTGCGCAGCTACTAGTGTGAATGTATACTGCATTGTGAGACGTTATTCATAGCCTAAATGAATGAGGTTGAAGCATCTACAAGTGTGTATGCATACTCAGACGTAATTCATACCTCAAGTGAATCAGGTTGAAGCAGTTACTGTTTGGAATACATCGTGCATTCTGGGACGTTGTTGATAGTCTGTGTTAATCGGGTGGAGCAGCTACTGATGTGAACGTATACTACATACGCATGCGTTATTCACAGCTTAATTGAATGAGGTTGAAGCATCTATTAGTGCGAACCTGTACCGCATACTCAGACGTTCTTCTGATATTGATGACAGCATCGACCAAAAGTTGTTGTTCACTGGATAAGTTGTGGCTGCAATAGTACCGGAGAGTTAAACCAATGTTGAACAGATACAATTACGGCTAATTTTGCGATATTTCTTCTGTTATGCGGGTTGATCAAATATAATTAGTCAACCAGAAGCAATTTTATCAAAAAACTAGATGTTCCAGAAACTACTGCGTCGATTGCGTCCACAACATCTATCAAGTCAACGTGCACCTGAGATCCATGACATAGTGAAACACTGTAAGTTACAAGTCTTGTTGATTCGTGTAATCAGTTCAAATGCTAGTTCTTTTCTCTCAGAAAATGATCCGTTAGGAAATGTTAGTTTTACATTTTTGTGTTTTTCCATTGTTTTTTATGTCGTGTTGTTTTCTCTTTTTTTTCTTGGCTTTTTTTTCAAACTTGTCTGTTTAGTTCTCCTTTCGGGCGCACAATGCTGGAGTTGAGAACGCCTCCAAGTTATGCGGAAGTGATTGCTAATTTCTGTTACAACTTGAACTTTATTTTATAGATTTTACATCTGAAATATACAGATACTTTGTTTTGGTCGTAGCATTTATCGTTTTGCTGTTAATTTCTGCCTGTTCAGCGGTCACATAGATAATTTTTTATGGTAATATGTCCGTCTTATGAGTAATTTGGGGAGTTATTCGACGCATCCCTTGTCTATCTCCATACCGATCTGCATGAGGTCATTCGAAGGCGCTCGAAGTAAACGCTTCATGACAAAAAGGATCCTGTAGAATTGGTCTGCCGGTTTTTGCCAAATAAAATCGATCGCTGAGAAGAGAAGTCGGTGAAACCTATGGACTAACGTCAGCAGTCCGTAAGCGTTGGACCACGTAAGGTTCGAGCTGCTTTGGTGGTTGAATCAGATAACCAGGACTGTAAGAAAAGTGTTGTCAGCGTGATTGCCCGACTCGGATCTTACTCTGGCCAACTGGGAATCAACTCTGGCCTACTCCGAAACGACTCTGGCTATAGTCGGACCGCCTCTGGATCTTGTTGCATACCTACTCGGATCTGACAGTATACCAACTCTTGCTAGAGTGGGCGTGTCTTACGGGCGGGTCTTGCGTGAACGATGTCTGCTCTAGGATTCACGATCTGTGGCCATTGGGGGAAGGTTTGACAGTAGCATATTTTCACGTATCGGTCCCGTCATAAACAGGAGACCAGGTTTATCGTGCGTGGTGGGCGATACAATCTCATTTGATTTATATTACATCATCATTGTTTTACATGGGCTCGGAATACTGCAGGTTACCTGGACTCATATAAGAGAACTATTATGGCTCCCAGCCAAAGCCTTTGGCAGAGATAAACAAGTCATACACAAAAACAGACCAGGTAAAAACACATTTCGAGCGGAACCACAACACAACACTGGCTTCATCAAAAACTATAGTGTACAAGTGGGTATGCGCTAAACCCTCGTCCACTAACAACGTAATACACCTTTCCTGAAGAGCAATCAAAAAGTAGTCCCAACAGGCACTGAACTAAAGAACGCAGTGGGGTTTGGAAACAAACCGTATATTTCCAGCAATGTTTGGAAATATGATAAGCAGTTAGCTCTGGCTTAGTCTGAGACCAACGAAAGCAATCAAGAGGACGAAGAAAAGAAGCACGAGATGGGCCACAGCCCAATTGGCGATACTCAAAAACGCGCCAGGCAAAAAGCGCGTGGAACCTTCGAGTGCGTTAAACAACGCTCGAAAAGATTCGGGTTAAATGACCTTGGAGAATGAAATAATAGATGAGTCGTTAGGAAAAGAACAAACATTCGCTGTGTACAATTAGTTGCACGACTGAAGAAAGTGGCACTGAGTTCGTATCAGGCCTCTTATTGCAGGCGTACATAGAATCATGCGTACAGAACAGACAAGTGGGAAAACACTGTTGCAGCCGGAATCCTTCAAGAAGCCACACGATCGCTGGTCACTACACAAGCCTCCTCCCAGAAGGGTGGCGGTGGACAACCTTCTATCATGTAACCGGAGGTATTGATGTGTGGGCCACCCCCCTGTGGTTTCGTTCATGACACTGTCGGTGCCATGAGTACATGCACAAAAGACCCAAGGCAACAAGGTCCCCTGCTTGTGCTACTGCGCCAGGCTTGAGTGAATCTAACCCAACGTGGAATTAGTGTGAACTGCCGAGCTAAATGTACAGATTGGTTAATATGGCAGTGTGAATGAGGAAGTTGCGTACTTCCGAGGTCGTCGAGTCATTACGTGTATGACTGTCGACGATGGCCTGTGTTCGTATGATTGATGACCGTGGTGTGGCAAGCCTCATATGAAAAGGAGACATTCGCCAGCCAAGCCGGTGAAAATGCGTGCTGAGGCCCAATGAAATGCGTGTATGTACGGTGCAAAGTGGAGGGCGGGTGGGATTTTCTCTGGTCGATTTGCTAGTTGGTTTACTCCACAACGATGCGGTCGAAGTGTATCAGTTGGGTGCAGACAGAGACTCAATATAGGTAGCATCATTCTACCTCCTTCTAAGCCGCTAGGCTTCTACAATGCGAATGCTCTGAAGGGTGCAAAGTGCAAGATATACAAATGCCATCAGGATAAAAACGTTTGTCGTTGGCTAGAAGACGGGAGCTGGAGATGACTTCCGTTGAACGGTCTTCAGATGGGTTCTTCGGGGGTTCAGCAAACACTTTCAAGCGTTTCAAAATGTCTGAAATGGAGACAAACATACGGGAAGCGAGCAGTCCGAGAGAAATATGTAACTCACGCGGGATGGAAGTTGAATGTATGCTATGTACTGAACGGTTTGTTTGTTTTCAAATGGTTTTGCGATTATTTTTGAACGTCTTCAAAAGAACGAATTTTTATACCATAGTGACATAGGTCAAGTTTCAGTGGATATACAGTAAAAGTATTGGAACTCAACATGAAAATCTAAAAGCTGGTTAGTGCGAAAAGTCGTATGCGATGAATGCGCCTAGGTTAAACATCGACAAGTGGATTAACGACAAAGCCTAGGAATAGTTCGCGGTGTCTAAACCAGCAAGTATCCTCTGGCAGGTCATGTAAATGGACGCCAGTCGGACTGAGATGAAGCAGATGGCGTAGGTTTGCTGCTAGTAGTGTATCCGTACAATCGTTTAGTGGAAAATGCTGTTGGCCTGGAGACATTCATGGTTTGCACAAACAAGGTGAATGATTCCTTGTAAACGTGCGCAAACAATCTCGTATGGCCTAGCAAAGCGTTTGGTGCGGTGCTGCAAGTCGAATTAACGGTGGAGATCAAAGGTGGTTGTGCGCCAATGATCAATCAGAAGTGACCGTGCAGCAAGTGATGCTAGTCGTGTTCCTCTTGCATTACCTGCGTTAGGTAGTGCTTACGACATCGCAGAGTCCGATGCCGGCTGAGATGTGCCGTGGCAGAAAACTGTACTCGTATGGATGGGCGATAGAGATTGCCTCTGGGTCGGTCCTCAATTTAGAGGATGTCGTAGCGGAAATGAGATGAGCAACAAGTTGGTACGTCCGATGAATTGTCCGTGCCTGATACAAGTGTTGAGGTATCTGATCTCATGCGGGAATAATCTATTTAAGTGTGATGCTGTGGTAAACATTAGTGGTTTGAGCCGAAAGGACGTTTAATCCGAGGTGTGTACCGTGCCGCTTACAATTGTAAGAACTACGCCTTTGGAAAGATGTCCGAGAGATGGCCGATAAAACCAGAGCTGCCAGATTTGTTGACCCGTGAATAATAAACTATGCCAGATGCTGTCAGCGGGTCGATCACAGTGTGGCAACAGGATTCAGGGTCAAGATAGGTCGGCAGAGCCGCGTTGGCTACTGAGTCCCGTGCTGGAATAGGTTGGGATGGCGGACGGTTAGTTGAGTATGCGAGGAGACCCACGTGAATCGGAACGATTAAATTTTCCGCAGAGACGGTAAATAGCTGAATGGCTAAACAGTATTGATGGCGTGCACGAGAAACGATCTCGCATGGGATGAAATTTGCAGCTATGCAACGATGCAAGTGGTGAATAGAGTGGATGCAAGTGACAACTACCAAAAACCTACGAAAGCGTTTGAATGTGAAAGATTGTCTGTCTGCTGGCGCCAGAATTGTACCTAGTCAGATGCGCAAGTTGAGCAGGTGTCCATCGTTAGACGCATGGTTGACAAATGAGGTCACGGGATGAGTGAGGATAATAAGTCGACGCTATAATATACCCAGTAAACACGCCGACTCTGGCCCGGAGTCGGTCCGACTCTGGCTAGAGTTGGCAAGGAGTCGGATCCGAGTAGGCGTACAACAAAATCCAGAGCCGGTCCGACTCCGGCCAGAGTCGGATCGGGGTAGGCCAGAGTGGAATTCCAGTAGGCCAGAGTAGGATCCGAGTAGGCCAACGGCGTTAACGGCACCTTCCTTACATTCCTAGTTATTCGCTTCAACAACTGAAGTAGTTCGAAACTTATGTCTTCCAACGCCTACGACTTACTGACACTATTCCGTAAGTTTCACCGAATTCTCCTTTTAGCGATCGATCTTACCTGGCAACAATGAGTCAAGCCAATTTAACAGGATCATTTTTGTAATGAAGCGATTACTACGAACGCCTTAAAAGGATCTAACGCGGACCGATATGGAGACGGACAATGGACGCATCCTATAACTCCCCAAATTGCTCCTACGACGGACATACTACCGTGAACATCTACGTGACCGCTCAACACGCAGAAATTAACAGTTAAACGAAAAGTACCGCGATAAAAAAAAGTACATGTATATTTCATGAAAAAATTGTTAGTGTCCAAGAAGTAAAAACAATTAGAAACAATTCCCGTTGAAGTTGAAGGAATCCTCAAATCCAGCATGCTGTACGCGAGTACGAATGGAACAAAACCTGAAGAAAAAAGCAACAAAGAAAGAAGGAACAACAGGGTAAGAAAAAAAGAACAGTGGAGAAAAACAAGAAAGCAATACTGTTATTTTACAAAAAATATTTCCCGAGAGGAAATAAACACGAATCAACAAGACTTGTAACAGACATGGCTTCACTACATCAGAAATCAAGTTTATGTGAAACGCATTAAAGACCCCTACTTGGCACCTACAGTTAGACTATGATTCTGACAAATATCCACTTCATGTCAATGATTTCGCGTTAAAAGTTGTCAACATGTGAAGTGAAAATCTGAGGTGCACTTTTACCTGGTAGATGTACCCTCAGTGGTGGCAGTAGTTTCAGATATCTTCGCACCTCATTTTGATATAATCATTCGTGGTTATCCAAATCTACTTGATCAACCTGGATACATAAGGTACATCATACGAATTTAGCGGCGCTTTTGTATAGTGGGTTAATTGCAGCCAACCTCAACCATGTGTAGTGGATCTGAACGTTGTATACAGTTCAAGTGTGGACACGAAATCAAAAAGTGATAAAAAGTGGAAACAACTGACTCACAGTAGTTCGTGAAGGTGCGTCGTTTAGAGTTCCACCACACTGAATGAAGTATCCAGTAGATACGATCCGTCGTATGGCTCCCAGATAACTTTAGAGGACACAATGAAGATAATTCCGATGAGTTTGGAAATGCGCTGAAATGAATGTGGATCCCGTTAGTCGTTAATGACAAAATCTGAGCGCACGCGACACTGAACGCAGAGGGAAAACACCGGGGCTCGCGACCTTGGAAACCAATTTTTTTGTATTGTTCAATGAATCGACTCACATGATTTAAACGAGTGTACATGTGAATTTGAAGAAGGTGAAAAATGCGAAAAACAACGAGAGTTATGCAACACAAAATGCTGTACAAGACGCTACACATGCATCCACGATGCACCGTACCTGTTCGTGTTTCTTCTGGCTTCCTCATCTAGGCTTTTTTGTGTCTTCCAGCTCCAGATTGCCCTTTTGATTAAATGACCTTCGCAAATCTAGAGGTTCTTACCTGTTTGCGATTAGTTTCTGAGTATCGACGTTCTGATCTCCCACCGTTTCTGTTTTTGGCTCCTTGGAACCATCTCATGATGAAATGTCTAACATTCCCCTCACTCTCTTGGGGGTAGTTTCGACCAGATAAAACGGCGTCTTTTAAAGAATTAGAACAAAAACGTATTACTTATAATTGCTTGGGAGATGTTAGTATCCATTAGGCGACACTTTCCGTTCGTCCCCAGCCAGTTTATCTTCATCGCCAATGATTTGGCAAACACATAATTACATATCTTTCGCGTGCACTCATCAACTGTGCGTCCCCGGTGAACGACTGCAAGGGTGCGGGATCTACGAACGAAAAACAATAATCCACAACATCATAACGACTGCCTGCATCTAGCAATGAACTGAAAGTAAAAGTTGATTGCTGACATTCAAGGGAATAAAAGGCGTCAAAACTACGTTTCCTC
>JTDE01005617.1:0-34196 GCA_014338405.1 Paragonimus skrjabini miyazakii
CCGAAAGATCGCTTTAATGGTCCAGTTGAGGACTTTACCGGGGATATTCTCGCTGCTCTTTCAATAGTATACTGTGTTCTACATACCACTGAAAATTCCAAAACACTTGAAGGGAAGTTTTACTTCTCCATTTGTCGCAGCTCGGTGGGATCATCTGAGCTCACTGGTGCAAGAAACTGGACATCAACCGGCTACTAGCCTCAAGTCCTGTGATCTGAACTGAACTGAACTGAACTGACGTACCTATATTTAGGGCAGGAGACTGTCATTCTCTTGCTAGTTATCGGCCGATCAGCCTCACCAGCATCCCATGCAAGGTAATGAAGCGCCTGCTAAAACGCGCCATCCTTAAGCATTTCTTCTCGAATAATCTTTTCTCTTCTACTCAGCATGGCTTTCTTCCCGACCGGTCATGCATAACCAATATGCTTATCTTCATGGATAGCCTGACAGACGCCAAAGACAATGGCCATATCTCGGACGCCATCTTTTTCGATTTTGCCAAGGCATTCGATCGTGTCCCACACGGTCCACTTGTACATAAGCTAGAAACCTATGGGATCCAAGGAGAGGTTCTTCGCTGGATTACATTCTTTCTTGATAACAGAACTTTTAGGGTAAAAATCGGATCGGACTTTTCCTCCCCTTCTCCGATCTCCGCTGGTGTTCCTCAAGGATCCGTGCTCGGTCCGTTGTTGTTTCTAACAATACCCTCCTTTACGCTGATGATTTCAAAATCTGGAGTGCGTTTGATCCCAGCGCATTGCAGACTGACCTCGACCGTATTAAGGGTTGGTCAGAAGACTGGAGTCTCCCACTAAACGACAGCAGGTGTGCACATCTTTCGCTTGGACTCGGGGAACCTATCCGTGATCCATGGTGCACAAATTGTAACGGATATCACGAGAGTTGACCTTAAAAAGGACTTAGGGACTTGGCTGTCCACTGGTTTATCTTTTCATTATCACCATCAGATGGCCGCCAAAAAGGGATTTGGGACTCATGGGATGATAAAAAAGCCTTTCCTCGAATAGACAGGCATGCTTTTCAATCGTTCTACGTAGTCTATATATAACCATTGCTTGAGTGCCCAAATCAGGTCGTATACACCGGCTTGAAGAGGGACATACTCGCCATCGAGCGTGTCCAGCGAGCAGCCACCAAAAGATGGCGCGGATTAATTTTATGGCAAAGTGTAAAACTGTGGTACCCCCGCCAACACACTAACTTTGATGTTAGCGGTTTGTAGTAAAATTACATTCACAAGGTAATGTGAACCGGCGCGTTGGTACTGGTGCGGCAACTCTCCCGTCGCAGGCAGTTCAAAATTCTGGGGACGTCGAAGGTGATCCCACTACAGAACCATAAGGAAGTGAAAGGAGCAAATCGGGAAAGGCCAGGTTTTTAATCAATGCATATGCATCTTTGCTAATGACCGTGAGGAAAAACCGGTTGTTTTCGTCTCCTTTCTCATAGCGTTACCGGTATCACACCAAATTTCAAAGCATTCTTGGTAATCTTCGATTTTCCGAGAGCTTGAGTGGACGTTCAGACTTGCCCTACTTCAAAACAAGAATGGCATATAATGTTCCGTTATCATTTACAATCATCACGATTCACTTATCTTTCGACGACTGCGTGGTGGTTTAATTCTCATACACCTCTTATGTTTTTAAGTAGGCATCGCAGAATAGTTCTTTATTGTAGCGAATGATGACGAGCAGCAAGGACATAACAGGATGTTTCTCAAGCTTCGTCCTCGGGCCTTTTTTATGCAGTAGTACTTTTGTCACAAGGTCATTAACCTCTGGAAAGGTCTTCCTCCTGAGGTCGTTAGCAGCACTTCTAGATAACGCTCCAAAGTTTTGCTTTTTTCCATTTACCAAAAAACCCAATATGCAAGTAATCTTACTTTGATCGTGTAATCTCAAGGAGCGGCGCTTCACTCCGTTTTCATTTATTGGCTCTCAGAGCAACATGTGCCCGCTTGATACTAGAAAAGAGAAACCGACTGGATCGCGGAATCTTGGGCCTCGGTTTCGAACGTACGTGTCAGTCGCTGATTCGCTGAAAAATCCACTGATTCCTTTAATCACTTTCAGGGTCACACGGGGACGCGATTTTTCATATTATTGCTTTGCGCGCGGTTATTGGTTGACGGTGCATGAGTGTTAATAGAGTCATGGATTGTTTCACTCACTAACACCAATGGACAAGTACGACAATTTAGGGCTCGTTGGTGAAGGGAGCTATGGAATGGTCATCAAGTGTAGAAATAAGGAAACGGGGCAACTTGTTGCTATCAAAAAGTTCATAGACAGCGAAGATGACAAACTCGTTAAAAAAATTGCAACCCGTGAAATAAAAATGTTGAAGGTGTGTGTCTTCCGTTTGGCCAGTGATAATTATATATAGCAATTGCGCCACGATAATTTGGTGAACCTTTTGGAAGTTTTCCGTAGGAAGAAGAGGCTATACTTGGTATTTGAGTTTGTGGACCATACTGTGTTGGAGGATCTGGAAAAAAACTCGCGTGGGATTAGCGAATCTCGCACCAAACGAATTCTGTTCCAAGTTCTTCGTGGAATAGAATTTTGCCATGTACATAATGTAAGTTCTAAAATTTTACATGTGGTTCGGGTACCATGTCCTTCTTATTCCGTGATGATAGTAGATTTCCCTTGCATTGCAATCAAGCATGCAGTAAAATACTGCGAGTAAATGACATATTCCTCGATGGGATATAGAAGAGAAAACAAGGTTGCTAATTTGTCGTCGTATGCGGAGGTGAAATACTTGTGCTTGTGTCATTCATGTGGACTGTAAAGTCTGTTCGCGTTTCTTGGGTGAAATGGAATAGAGACAGAAACAGGGAAACAACGGTTCATTCCCCCCTTTTCACAACAATAATTCTTCCCCCTTTAAATGCTTACATAATGACCAGACGACTTGTTTGTTTGCCAGATTGGCAACATTTTACTTGTAAATTGGAACAGCTGCTGATTTCTATTTTTGTCACTCTTTTAGTGCTCACGTTTATGTCTTGTTTGAATGAAACTGCTCATTTATAATTTTCGTGTATGGTACTACTCTGAGATGTTGGAACTGGTCCAGCAGATTAATACCCAGTCTGTAGTCACTATCGAAAACCGATGGACAATGAAAAACAAGGACTCAGCGCGTTGACCCTCGTGTGTTAGTATTGACCCTGGAAAAAAGAGTGTACAGAGAAGGCACGTCAAGCTAGCAGGGCAGGGAGCGAGTTGTGTTGTAGCCCCGGGACGGATGTTACAAATGGAATAGCTTGACTAAAACAAAAGAAGGCAAAAAGCCAAGATCATTAAAAATGTACAAGTGAATGCGACTATCAAAAATATCATTTATTATAGTCGCTACAGAGAGATATGTCCGTTGTACACGGAAGTCTGAAAACATAAATACGTTTTCGGGGGTTCTTCTCGGTAGAGAAGTGTGACATACATAGCTTAACTGCGTTGAGATGATTCAGTAGGTTTCTGTTTTCTTGACTGCTTCCGATGAAAGTCGCATTATTCATCACTCTTTCAAAACTATGAACAACCGGTTTAGTGTCTGAATAGATATTTTGTAGTAGAGTGTTTGCCTTTAATGTCTCAGTTATCGAATATTCGAGGAAAACAACCTTTTAAGTTGGAGGGAAGCTTGTTAGAGGAAATAGTTTGATTTCTAATGGATGGTCGATAATTGTTCAATATCTAGTTGAGAGTAATGCTCACGCCAATTATATTATGATGAATATAGCGAAAACGAAGCTAGCATGGAAAAAACAAATGCTGGTGTTGTAGGCTGATGCCGTTTGATATGCACGCTGCTAGTAGTTCAAAGAAGCATTCTGCTAAGACGATTAGGAGAGCGTGGAATTTTGTAGGCCTTACTAAGAGCTCCTGTTAACACCCTGTACTTCCGTGGGAACAATTCTGCTGTAAACGCACTTTAAATGAGTAGACGTTTAATTTTTTGGCTCGTTTAGTGCATTCTGTTTTCCTTTTTCAACCAGGAGTACATACTTGAATATCTGTACTCAGCAGTGGCCTTACTGTTGTGCAGAAGTGGGCTGAGTATGTCGTTGAGAGCATTCCCCGCGCTTTATTTAATATTTCAATACGGCAGGCACGGAAATTGTTTTCAAAGTCTACTCTCTTGAAACAGTGTCTGTAATACATTTCCCATGTGAATCTGTTTGCTGCCGTTGTTTCCAGTGTAACTCCCTGTCATTGAACGTTGATTGACTCGTAATATAAAAGAAGTTGCAACACCATAAACAGAATTGGATCAGAAATTCTAGTTCAGTACTGTCTCATACAGAAGCATACTTTAGTTGGTTACGGTCGCGTGGAACATTACAAACAAATATGAACAATAAACCCTTTCGCTTGTTAGGCGGTCATCACCTGAGCGGTTAACATATTCCATTAGAGGCCGCTGGGACGAAGGTTAATCGTATATGTATAGTCATATCACTGAAGCTTGTCAGTGGAGTGGGAACTGAGCGAAAGTCAACAAGTAACGTGTCAGACCGAGTTTTGCAGGGTAAAATGAAGAAGATAGCCGCAGTTTAAGCGGGCAAGCTTGTCTAAGTAGGATCAGTAGTAATGAATAATTCGTGGAAGCTAAGGTAGAATTTTAACTTAGCACTAAACTGCAATAAGTGGAGTGTGTTTAATAAAGTTCAGTTGTGCACTGGTCAGTGTCACACGTGATCAAGATCACTGCGTGCTGTATCTGCATCTTGGGATATCACATAACACGCCACATGTTCACGTCATCTGCCTATATGAATTTGTAAGATTCCTCAGTGCCAAGATTGTCTTCGTCAAACACCAAGAACCGCTGTGATCCTCATTCTGAACCCTTAGGGACTCTGGTGGATATGCATAACACGATTGGTAATGCGTCACTGTCACTGCTCGCACACGATCGAATTGTGGGATAATGTTGCGTTTAGTGGAACACAGGCTTCCCCAGTCTTGGAGCACGTAGCTTTGGCACTAGAATGCAGCGGTCTACTGCTTTATAGGCTTTGGTCAGGTCTTGAAAGGCTAGATTCACTGGGATTAGGTTGTCGGCTTCCCTGACCATGAGTCAATTTCTTCAAGTAATTTCGTCGTGTAAGACTGACTACCTCAGAGGCCATGTCTCTTTTGGCCCTGTGTAACTTTGGATTAACACTGACGATGACGTTCAGCATTATTTCAATTCGTGAGTAATATTGCCCCGGGGCAGAACAGTTTCCGCAGTGACCATCACTCGACAGTCAACCTGCTTGCGACAATCTATTCCTGGTCAAGAGCAGCTGTTGTTTTCATCCTTTTCATGGCTCTTTTATATTTTGAACTGACTCTGAGTGAGTATTAGAAAGACATCGGCCCATGTTCCTTGGTCTTTAAAACATGCGCATCGTCTTTAACTTGAGGAACAGTCATACCCCACAGTAATCATCGTTTGGTTTAGTGTGAGTCGGTTGCATTTTTACTGTCCGCTGAACCATTGCAATTCACGTTCCGCTAGTTGTCTCTTCAAAAACGAAGTCTTAGTAAAGATCCTTATTCAACTACTCCCAAACTGGATTGCTATGCTATTAACTGCCGCCTTAACTGTTTGTGATGGACTGTGTGGCTGTCAACTACTTCGAAAGTGTTGTAGACAGCTGTCTTGTAAAGTAACGATGTGACTTGTGCTGATACAAAACTGCGGTTGTGTAGTGAAGTAAAGTTTGCTGTTCACGATAACGTGAGTTTTATGTCCATCTGAGTAGATTTATTTATAAATTTACTGATTGCACTCGCTAACAGATCTTTAGAAATGCAATGAGAGACTCGTACGTTTCTGTTTCATAATATGGTGTAGTTTTATTTAAAAAGCACTTTTCCCGTTAAGAATGTGAATGAAGAAGACAGTTGGCCGATCTTGAGCGATTTATTTCCGAACAGATTTTACTGCATCTTCATGAGTGCAGACAATGGACCATTTATGTATCGGTATGGGAAATCAAACGAGATAGCAAAGAGGACGAACTATCAGAGTTCACTATCGTTGTCACTACCATGTTAGCGACGATCCTACAAACAGTTGTTTATGAACATGCAACACACGTGTGAACTTTCTGGTAACAACAGTTCCAGCAAAGCACCGTGATCGGTTGTGTGATGCTGAACACGACGCGAATTTCCGTTGGTGGAGCTCATTGATGTTGCTTCATCAAAATATAATGTGCAATAGATAATACAAGGTCTTTGTTTCTGTCTGGCTGTGACATCGTGCAGTTGCGTGACCTATAATTTGACCTAACTCGGGTTACGGTTCATGGTGATGATACTCTATGTTCGTGATCACGACCTTGATATGCTCCATGACCCTGAATCACTACTGGCGCTCGGTCTTGTTTATGTAGGATGCCTCACATCTACACCGAAATTCGTACATAACAATAGATTTGGTTGACTCCAGTACTGGCTGTTTCACACAGGGTGTTAAAATCCGTTTTGTAGAGTTGCCGCTATCATGGTAGTGACTATGAACTCTGACCTTCGGTTTTCTCTGCTACCTCAGTGTATTTATCCTATTTAGATGTAAATGGCCTGTTGTTTGCACTTGTAAAAATGCGGCGAAAGTTATTTGGACATAAATTATGCAGTATCAGCCTACTGTTTTATTTATTCAGGAAATATTCTTCGGGTAAACACAGTTCATACTTAGCTACTTCATCATGTATACAAGAATGCATATATTTTAGCTCTGCGGTTTCCTTCACTCGGCTTACCGCCGGATGCATATTATGAATAGTACTGCAGAGTTAAGTCAGATTAGTGTAAGCTTTACTCATCCGGGAGCTGGGAAGCAATGACTGCAACAGCAGGAAAGAAACAATAGTTACGTGTTTGGCAATAATCAGCTCTTTTTGGAGGGAAGCGCTATATTTGTGTTTCGTTCTTGCTAGAGCTCGTAATTAGTGTATATTCTTGTCACGGCCGGGACTAGAACTCCGGCCACACTTTTATGAGGTGGCCATGTTGTTCTGGTAGAAATTGAAAAGCTGCGATCAAATACGTCTCAACAAGCTAACGATTCCTGTGCTTCTGATTTGATAAGAGGCCTTATTCGTGGGGATCATCAGCTGGACGGTTAATGTGTACCATCTGGAGGCAGTCGGCCAAGCGGAACACTACTCACTTGCAAATGTGACTGGGCGTTCACATATGACGATCAACTCATGCCTGTTGTGAGGTCAGTGCCACAGCGGTCGACATAGCCGTTTCGTCAAAGCGTAGCCAAAGTTCTAGTTCCGGCCATGACAGAATTTTTTACTACTGACGGGCTCAAACGAGCACGAAGCTGGAATGTGATTGTGTTGATAGACTTCTTGGTAAATTAAAACAGATAGCTCATAGTGGTAGGCAGGGAGAAGCATCTTTTGACATCGATTGGTATAGCCGACCAATCTAACCATGATGTGTATGCTAGCTTATATTTGTTTACCTACTGATGTTTACAGGGTCTTATCTATAAGTATGTTATTCGTTTCACCACCACCCCTTCTCGCCACCTCAGTTGAGTGTTGTTTCCGTGTCTCTTTGGGATGCACTGTCCGAGCATTCACGGACACGAGGATCAATATTATGACATATGTACATTTTAATTGCTCTTGCGAACTACGGTATTTCCCATCAATAGTACCTGTGTTTTCTGTAAATTTCTCGGCTACACTTAAGCGAATAAGCTCGCTAAACCTACTTGAGCATTCATTCTGTAAAATCGGAACCTCTCCGTTCCATCCTTACCTGTGCGTCGATAGGTGGAATTTCATTTACAAGGCTTCTTGAAGCTCTTTCCAGGCTGACACTTTATGATCGGTTTCGTGTTTGTCTGGACTCATCAGATAAAAATAGGCATCCTCTGTGTTAAGAGCCTAAGTTCCTACCTCCTTGGTTGCCAGTTCCACGATCATTGCTCATGGCGGGGAAATCTGTATATGTTTGAATTATAATTTGCTTGTTACCTGGTTAGTGCAGATTGAAACAACCAATTTCAGGTTGTCAGTTTGCACCCGCTAGGGCCACAAAGAATTCAAATGGTGTTTATTATGCTTCTTGATGTTCTCATCTCAAACCGGAATTCTGCAACCAGCTTTGCTCCGGTTTGGCCTCATCAGGTGGAGATAACCCGGGTGGGATCTCTTCTGTTTACAATTCTGGTAGTTATCCCTTGAACACCGGTTGTCACACCCCCGCTTATTACCTATATCCTGACATTCTTGACCAAAAAGAAATGTCACCATCCAGCGATTTGTCTTGTTCCGTTAATGTTGGACGAGACCAAGAAGTTCCAGTGTTTTAAAGTCTTCATTTTGGAATTCAAGGGAAATTTCACCTTGACACAAGGTTAGGAACCATGTTGTCTCAGAAAAACATGATGTTTCGTGGACTGTTTGCTTCAATTAAGTGATCTGACGATTTTTGGCCTAGGATTTTTCCTGTTTCTGGATGACACTTAACAAGTTGCGGGTATCTTCCGACGTTGATGCTTTCGACTCTGAGGTGCTTCAATACTGTCCTAAGATTATTTTAAGCTGTCGACATCTCACGGTTCGCTTGAGTTCCAGAGTGGTCGACTCTATCATGCTGAGAAACCCTTTTGATTTAAGTTTGTTCCTCAGGCACGCTACGTTTTTATTTCACTAAATTATCGCTCATATCACCGCGCACGTCTTGTGCAACCTTGGTCATGCGGGCAATAAAAGTGAGAGTTTGAAGATTTAATTACGTGGTGTCAAAACGTGTTTGAAGCACCGCCGGTTCGAAGTCAGTAGCGCTCTTGTTATGATACCGTGTGTCCTTTCCAGCCGTTTGCCAATTTTTTTCTCGCCAACCACTGTTAATCGCTGGTCTTTATATAAAATGTTAACTTTGACATGTATATCTGTGCTGAAAAGTAACTAACATTTTACGTTGTTTGTCGCCAAACTATGGTTTCGTGAGCGACTATTATTTCGGATTTATGTCTTCTGCGTACGTACTATGAGGTTTGACTTAATTTTCTTCTTATGTTTACCTGTTTATACCCTATAAACTTACTTTCGACTTAATAATCTCTTGTGTATTATTTAGGAAATCATTGAATCATCCGAGGTTTCCTTACTTTTGAAAGGGTGGTATATGTCTTAGTTTATCTTTGGACTGCTTCTGACGATTCATCCATGCATTTATTTTATCAAATGCTCAAACAGATTATCCATCGTGATATCAAGCCAGAGAACGTTTTGATCAGCCGAACTGGAGTTGTCAAACTGTGTGATTTCGGTTTTGCTCGTGTCTTGGCCGCCCCGGGTGAAGTGTATACCGACTATGTGGCGACTCGTTGGTACCGAGCTCCCGAACTGCTTGTGGGTGACAGCAAATACGGACGGTATGTACATAATGTCTTTGTTTTGAACGTTAACATTTGTGGCGGTTTGCTTATAACAGATTCCGACAACGTGCTTCATCCGATAGTACCTTTTGGCATGTCTGTTATGGATCATCGGGTTTTCAGTGGACGTAGCATAAATTGAGTCAAAGCTCTACATCAGTTTTATCATTTCTTCTCAATAACCTAATGCCCGGTCGGAAGTCTACCTATCTCATTCGACCTTAGGCTTTGATAATGAAATGCCGTGAGCATGAGATGACTTGTTGTGAATTCATCCAATCGGACAAAACTTGGAAAACTGTCACCTGGCTCTTAACTTTTACGCCAAAAAACCTCTGTTACGTGACGTTTGCCATCTAACCTATTCCGGAGTCGTGCTTCTCTCTGAGGCTTACTCATACAACGATATGAAGAGAGTACTCTTTACTACTACTGTTTTGCTTAACAGCGAAGGATTTTGCGAACTTAGCATGATGGATTGTGCCGATAAGCCTTTCTGTTACTTTCACAAGTAGACTCATTTTCTCTGTGCGAACTGGTGAACATCATTTTGGCCTTTAGTATTGGAATTTCGTTGTTTTGTTGATGGCTTTGCTAACGGTGCAGAAACTATGGATTTATTAGGACTTTTGTTCTTTTGGTTTGAATATTATTCGGGTTTGATAGCAGCCTGTGCATTCAGATATGCACTTTAACCGCCCCCTATTCACAAGAAACACTAATTCCAGATTCCTCTCCTCCTAACGCTTATCAGTGGTACGTATGTCTGTCATGATCAAACTTTCAACCCATACCGCCGTTTTTCTGAAGCGAACATGTTCGCTGTTAAGCTGACCAATTAAGTGTAATTATTTGGCGTCAATGCTTTTAGTAACAACAACCACACAAGTTGTATTAGATTTCACTCTTGATGAACACAGCACATAGGTTTATTTTGCTGAAGAGGCTGAGGATCTTCATGAGTCTCCTGATAGTGGGGTACGTGTACACGTGATGTACGTGACCACCACGCCCAGGCTGTGTTTAAATCTGTTGCTTTTTACTCAAAGGTGTTTGCTTAACACATACATACTGGGTGACATGTGGAATAGATACAAACTGCCAGATTCTGGACAGTTACAGTTTCGGCAACCGCGGATCAATTCTGCGATCGTGTAATTGACGTTCGATACCTCTACCACTGAACTATCGCTAGCTCAGTCGGTTCAAAAGTTAGAGTAAGATCAGACATTAGAGCAGATATGCGATTTAAATCCAGGTCCTCATTACCATGATCGTTGATCTCACTAAAATAGCGTGTAAGTGATTCGGTGACATCCTCTATATACACTTCACCTGGACGGATTGAACGACTGGCCTTTTATGAAATAGTGACCAATAGATTTGACCAAGACTGACACTTTCTCACTAGAAGATGGACACCCAACTTCCATGGTTTACGTGGTGTCTCTCGTTCCAAGCAGGTGTAATCTTGCTCTTTGAGGCCACCGTTAGAAGGAATTCAGATATCTCGCGTGTTATATGTAGCAATGTGCAGTGTTTTAACGACGCATGCGTTAGTGTCACTCTTTTGATGTTTCTTGGTTTGCACATCAAAATCGAATGGAAATTTCGATGCAATAAAATGTTTTATTCTTGAATTTTATGCTGGAGATGCCACTGCATTTTAGGGGTTACTCCAGTGATTAGAAGGTTGACTTCAAAACCAGGCCAGAAAAACGAGCGTTACAATAATGAAACTAGTGTACTAGGACACTGACATTCACAAGTCGAGCATTCATGTCAAAAATGAAGGGGGCAACTTCGACCTTAGGTCTCTAACCGTTAAGCCTTCAAGGTATGTTAATGCTTTCCCCGAACAGGGAAATTATTGCACGCTATAACCCAGCACTGCTTCCAAACTGTTTGTCTATTGGCGGGACGTGCATAGTTGTGTAACTGACAGTATATTGTTTATTGTTACTGAAAATTTAGTGTTATCGCTTGCTTCTCATTTACAAAAACAAACCTTCCACATATTTGAAACAGTTAAGTACTAGAGAACAAAAGTTCGATCCTTCAGCCATGTCTTTCAATTCCAGAATCGACTGTAATTTTAGTTACCTCGCGACGAACACTGCATCGTTGACATATTTAGGAATAGGGGTGTTCGGAGAGCAGGCATTGACGCCGCCTTAACGGATTCGGAAAAGAGTGAAGAATTGGTATCCTGAATGAGCTGGGTGTCTA
The DNA here is from genome assembly GCA_014338405.1 of Paragonimus skrjabini miyazakii. Taxonomy (NCBI): domain Eukaryota; kingdom Metazoa; phylum Platyhelminthes; class Trematoda; order Plagiorchiida; family Troglotrematidae; genus Paragonimus; species Paragonimus skrjabini miyazakii. The sequence continues at coordinate 11,674 of JTDE01005617.1, forward strand.
CTGCAAGCATAGATTACAGCGAATGAATTGAGTGTAGTTGGTAAACCAATCGTGACGGGTATTACTCAAGGATGGCAGCCCACCGTTTACTTAAACAGACTTAAGATCAGTTCTGTTAACGCATGTGAAGGCTTCATTCTTGTCCTGAAAAATTTCGTCAGTTGTCAAATATCTTTTATCTAGTAATTTCAGAATTCAACAGTCGGGACAATCGAGCACATTTATAGTGGTTTATGGATGCCTGCAATTAAACTGCTGTGGATAGTCATATTTGACGTAATTCGTTATATGTTTGAGGATCATCTTAACACAAACTGTCAATACCCTAAAGGTGTGTGCTTCAGAAAGATGTCTTTAAGTACCCCTATTTTGGACTGGTGTGCTACTAGCAGTTATCCAGTCTTTGGGTATCTGGCGTCCTGCACTGTACTGACGACATTGGCCCGCTAGTGATCACACTAAAGTTTGAGCACAATCCCTCGGCAGAGTTTGATATTTGCCATGTAGTTCACTTAACTTACATGATGCCAGCTATTTGCTTACGACCGAACATTTGACACATCGGATAAGGTCATCCAAATGGCATATTTCAAAGGGTACTGTTAAAGAATATTGTAGATATGGTAGATTTACGATCAGCATATCAAATAGCACAAACATTTGTTTGAAGAGCTGTCCAACTCGCTTTTAGCAGCAAACGGTGTCTTCTTCCCTATCAACTTTAGACGACGAATCTCTTTTTTGATGCACTTTATTGTGTTTGACTAAGGATTGCTCCCTAAATTTAGGGATGAATGTCTATGAACGAGAGGTGCGATGTGCCATCGTGGTTAGCAATCTTTATGAGATAAATTCAGATAGCTACTTAACTTGCCACATTAAATGGCTATATCTGTATGACGAAGTAGACTGGGGGGCCATGGAATGTATCACCTCCTCGAACATTTCAGGGATTCATTGTTGTTGACATATCTGGTTAATTTTCTACATTTGGTTGTAGTACTGATAACAGGATAAATTTATTAAGACTACCTATTGGTAAACGGTTACAGACGGGAAACTACTTTATTTCCGCAGATTACTACTTAATGGACGTGAAATCGACTAGAGGAAGTTACATCACTCCTTAATTCAAACGTAATGAAACAGAAGACCAGGAGTCTGCTGAAATCATTAACAAATACATTCAGGAATGAATCAGTGAACTCCACTATTTCAGTTTTAAGATAAATTTTCAGAAGTTCTATCTTACCGGAGGTAAAATGAATAGTTTTTACTCTTCTAGATTTGATACATCCTGCGAGACATGCAACGAGTCAGATCCTTTATTAGCCGATAACTGTTCTGTGTAAGTTGGAAGGTACCTATCTAGTGATTCCTCTCGTTGTCGGAGCCTATCCACTTTCAAGGCCTATTTACGTGGGATTTTCATTCTTGACCGTTCTCTTCGGTTTGGTTTAGGTCTCTACACTCACACGTCAGCAGTCTCTGTAGAGCTCAAACTTCGAATGAATACTTGAACGTATCCTCGGTCACAGCGTTCCTTTTCTCAGCTATGTCGACGTGGCTCATCGGGTGATGACAGAAGTGTGTGGGTTATATTAGAGTGACTGCGAAAATTGTCGAAATGGTGTATGAACGAAGGTAGGAAACGATTATTTGGTATTGCCTGCCAAACGAATTTTTTCGTTAGATCTTTAGGTTTGCACAGACTTAGATGATTAGGCCGTGTACCAAAAATACCAGCTAATCGTCGGTCACACAAAACACTCCTTGCCGAGGTTGGACGTTCACATATGATAATTCGGTCGTGCCTAATGTGAGGTCAATGGCGCAGTGGTAAACACGGTTGACTCATGAAAGCGTGACCGGAGTTCTAGTCCCGATAGTGGCAAGGATGTGTGCTGCTGATGAACTCTAATGAGGGCGAAACTCGAGTCTAGTGCTTGTTTTCGAAAGGGGCGGACTGGGAAGTCTATGGGAATGCGACAGCTGTGATCAATTGTGGGTGATGTCCAACTTGAAATTAACCAAATCCCTGACTATTCATCAGAAACGAAGTTGTTCGCCAAAGTGTTGACCATTATAGGTCTGGATCGTTACCCGGACTGGTTCATTCACGACTCACATTGTCGGTGAGATGACAGATAATCAGACCTAGTGGCGTCAGTGTTGTTGTTTGGCCGAGTTGTCGGTAAACCCGGTAAAGCACTTAATGACGGGATAGTGAAGATCGTCAATAGGCCGTCTTGCCGACGACGTCTTAATTTTGCTTACACGTCGGTTGTTTGTTTGCCAAGTGTAGGCACCTTGGCGTTAAATGTTTGAATATAGACGTAGCTATTTTTAGCAGTTAGATTTCTTCCCTTTCCCTCACTTTTTTTCTTCTTGGCCGGGGCCTGAACTTTTCTTCATGGTTATACGATAGTTGAGCATCACTGAGAACCGCTGATGTATTGCTGTCTTTGTTGATCGGCGACAAACAAAGGGAGTTTCAATCCTTTTCTTCACTCTGTTTGAAACCTGATTCCTGTTATCGAAGTGGACTAAATGATCCAGCCGGCTCACCTAGTTACAGTTCTAATTGACTGAGTTCTGACTGGGTTCAACAGGGTAGGACGCAGAGCACTCCATGTGCGTGTGCGGACATGTGCGAGAAAGCCGTTGTGCTTGTGACTAAGTGTGCTAGGCCAAGTCAGAGCCTCACGTGACGATCGCTCCATCTAGCAAGGTTGTGCTGCTGTGAGGTGTGCACCAAGTTCCCTAGTGGTAACGACGCTGGCGATAGTTCCTGTGGTCGTAGGTTCATATCCTATCTACCTCAAGACAATTTCATTGTCTCCAGGTGCTTTGTAATACGCAATATTCAAAAACGTGTTTTATGGGGCATTGTCTCAAGGCGCTTACTTTTGAACACACGACTCGATCCGACCGTTTTTATTTCTTTATTGAGCTCAGATGACAAAGGTCGCTGAGTAGAATTTTTGGAACCTGCATTCTTCGAAGTCACTTCTTAGTTATCCACTCAGACACTGGGTCTCTGAGCATAACTCTCAATTGGTAGAACAAAGCTACTTGAAGGTTTGGCTAGTATGATTCGATATGCCGTAGTACTTTGCGTGACTAGTATTGATACCCATAGTTGATGCTGTTGGTGTTCGGCCGCTCGCTGATGCCGCTGTTTAACCTACACGCTTCGTTATTCCACTAGATTAGGTCGTTATTGTAGTATTGTAACATACAAGCCGGCTGTCTTTACTCTGGTTGTCCGTTAAGCCTGCGGACCATCGTTGGGGCAATGTGGAGACACCAGGGGACAGCGTTCTTCCGAAGTAGGGGGTTCCAACAACAATCCTGTAAAAGGAAACAACAATAAACAGGCATGAGCCGAAGGCCCAGTAAGCCATGCACATGACTTACTCGAACGAAAACTAAAACGGTGCCGACAACACAGCAGCACGCTCCCTCACTAATCCAAATTCAACTAGTGCGCGCCTGCTGGTCTTGGCCGCACATTACACAACTCCCCTCTTCGTTGAGCACCGTCCACGGCGCTCCAAACCCTCTACAATCCGGCTCGTGCGCATTTTGTCAAGAGACATAGAGTGCCTGTGGGCCATTCGCCCATTTACTTGGAACCTCTTTTTTTACACCCATTTTCACCTCGACACTTTTTCCTGATCCTGCTACTCCTTTATCCAGATACCTCTTCTTATTCACGGCACTCTTCTTTTTACAATGACATCTCTTTTATCTTAACATCTTTTTTTTTCATCCTGGCAGGGACGCCAAAATATAACATGCAAGCCGGCTGTCTTTACTGTATCATGTGAATGTGGTACCTAGATCAGAGTCGAATGAGTGATAGAATTTTCAGCCAGTTAAGCAAAACAGGCATCACAGTAAATTGGTCGGTAGTGTTCTGTTTCAATCGATCAAGCCCGCATGCTAGTGAGGTTTGCTGATGCGAGTGTTTCTTTAAATGTTCATTGTACACCATAACTGGGAGTCATGGTTATCTGGTGTGCAATGCAATTTTTCTGGTTACTTGATTAGCGAAAAAATCTGTATTGATACGGACAGTATTGTCTACCGTACTTCTCACTGAAATCGGTGGTGGTTCACAGGTAATTGGTAGTTTTTTCCTGCTTTGTTTTCCGTGAATATGTTGACAGAAATGGTGTTTTTTCACTTTTGTGTAACAGCACAGTTCTTCATTACTTATACTTGCGACTACTACCAACACTGTACACTTTACCATCCATGATTTTCCACGATCACTCACCGATAAAAATGCCGACCTCCAACCACAGTTGTAAGTTCGAGTCCTGATTACCGTGATTGCTCCTTTTCTGGTGTGGGCAATCTGGTTGCATTCAGCTTCTCACACGTGATCTTGCATGATCTATCTGTCCCATGCTATCTGTCTGATTTGGAATCGCTTGTTGATGATACGCGATGTGAGCAATTGGGATTGTGTCGGGTTAACTTTGCTCTGTTACTTAGTCGAGAAATACGGACTGTACTCGGGAAATAAAAACGATGTCAAGACACTTACATAGCAGCGTTCACACAAATAAGCACGTGAACAGCTGCTGGGTGGGGACATCCTGATGTCATGTTAGTAATACTCCGCTGCATTCAGACAGATGAAGTGACTGTGCCCGGTGTTTATCTTGGTTCGATCGGTACTGTGTGTGTGTATGCACGAGTGATAGGGGGTCACCCACTCCACTGATGCATAGCCCATCGTAGGTCAACCTTCGTGCACAGGTTGGACGTTTGGGCTTTGAGGGGTGAATGATGGGCATCAGCGCTGTTGTCTCTCTCGGGGTTGGGATCGAACCAAATTATGCTCATAAATGTGGTCCGTCGTCGTTTCTGGAATCGGGCTCTCCTGAGTTCTAAATTTTTGTATAAGTACAGCGGAAGCGACCGAAAGCGGTCTGTTTGGGGGAGTGACCTATCTTGAAGGGAGGAAATGGGTGTATATGTTTATGTACAAATGTAACCGAATAGTTTCCCTCAAAATGCGAAAAGTCTTGACAAGAAATGCGTGGCATACGATTGTGGGCGGACCGTTGGGTCGAAGTATCTATTCTTAGTTGGCCCATTGTGCAGTCCCGCTGCAGCAGTTGCTCTAGTGTGCAATGTTCGATGCTCGCATTTCCGGACCTATGCTCAGTTGCAGTATCACTGAAGTACTGCCCAAATCCCATACCGCTCACTTGATCGACGTCGACTCGCACAACTGTCCATTTCGGTTGTCAGTATTTCAGCAACCGACCCTCAGTCCTGACCAGGGTAAGTAAGTTCTAGCAGGTCGGTAGAATGTAGAGCGCTTAGTGATTCATACGGTGAGTGTAAAAGACATTGTAGGCTTACAGGAAGAAGTCAGCTTTTTCACGACTAACGGTCAGGTGTCGTAGTATCTTCATCCTTAACTTCCATATAACCTTGGGAAGAAGCACAAGCACTAACTTACTTCCAGTCACATAAGCAGCTCAGGATGTGGTCACAACCCCGAAATTCTCGCACTTGGCTTAAGTATAAGAACGTGGAGTCTGACTCCACTTTACTCTCTGTAATTTGTTACACCTATGGGGAAGATTGTTTTGATCTTATGTGTGTAAGTGATGATTTATAAAATTCATACGGCCTATTCTCAACATCCACTTCAATGTTCAGTCAGTTGTGTTCTCACATACACAACCGCTTGGTTTTTCTAGTTCACGCGTCTGGAGTGGAGGCGATGCGTTAAAAACAGGCTCTACCGTTCTTCTGTTAGCTGACTCCGTTTTTTAAGCGAACATACAAAAACAGGTCGTTTGAACTTCTGTGGATCATTTTCTGTATGTGCTTATGTGACACACTTTCGACACAATCGTCCGTTTAATACTTTGGCGTAAAATGTACAATGAATTTTAGTGCACCGTATGATAGTTGTGGATGTTTCGAGTACCACTTCAAATATGAGACGTTTTACTTCTGCTGTGGCTTTGAGCTATAGAGCCTAATCCGTAAAGGGTTCCGTATGGATTCCTTCATCGGGATTTACTTCATTTGGACGGTCATGTAAAAGCAGGCCCTACTCTCGTAGCTTGTAACGTGTTTTTTCACTACACTTTGATCGTAGTACCCGGTTACAGGAACTCAGGTTGATAGGACTGAATCCCCCATGTTCTGGTAACACTAGTCGCTTACTGTCTGGAATTGCTTATTCGCTGTGTTGATCCGATAATTTCACAGTTGATCTTCGCACGAAAATTCGCAGCTTGGGGCTGCTCCCGGTGTTACTGAGTTAATTGTATCGCCTGCTACCTGCAACCAAGCTAATACATTTTCCAAACTCGCCGTAAGTCAACGGTATGAAAGCTGGCCATCAAGCAGGCTGTTACTAACTGTCATAACCGTTTCTGTCTAAGTTTAGATAACCTAGCGATCTCCAATCCGCACATTAATCCCTGTTTCACAAAAGTGTAAACATTTGACTGCAGCCTTCGTATTCAGATGTGTTTAATACCTAATTCATATCAGTTAAATCTTCTATTACTTATCATTCATCCGCCTACGCGACAAACGACGTGGCCCTCACACGGTCATGCTTCCTATCAAAAACCGTGTTGAGTCGACATTTTCTAATGAAGCGACATTGCTTAAACAAATTGATGAAGAAGTGCCTGGTGCGTCCAATTTGCTCACCTACCTTATATTACGTCGGCTCAATAAGCCCAGAGAAAGTCAGGTACGTGAAGAATAGACAGGATTCCGGCCCGGTTGAAGGTGCGTTGATAACACTCGTACGTTGCGACGGATCTTGTAGCACCAACACTCATATGCAGCCGACGGGCTTGGTCTTTTTGGACCTGATGCTCGTAACGTTATCTGGAGCTTTCTTTTTCGCAAGGGAATACCAGAAAAAATGGGTGAATCTGTTGAGATCACTCTGCAAGCAGGGTGAGACTTTATGGACAACTGTCTCGGGCGTTCATCACTTCTAGTGGTGTTCGTCAGGGGTGTCCAATTTCCCCCTTCTAGTCCGATTTTGTCACGGACAACATTCTGGGAAATGCGCCTGAGGAGTCCCATGAGTCTGGTGTTGATCTTCTTCCTGATGCTCGGTTGACCGATCTAGAGTATGCGGACGACGTTGTCTTACTTAGCTCCTCCACCGAAAACATGCAGACCGTGCCGAACAAGTTGAGTTACCGGACTGGCTTGTATGGAATTCGCTTTGCATCTTCAAAGTGCATAGTGTTTCTTCAAGACTAAAGCATTTCCACTCCTACTTTTTTCAATGCAGGTAATCCGCTCGAGATTGTGGACACTTTCACATACTGTCTCGTAAGCTTCTGATATTTCTGATGAGACATCGGCGAGAATAATGAAGACACGAGTTGCCATAGCCAGTCTGCGTCATCTGTGGTGTTGGAAAGATGTCCGGTTGTCGTTCTTGGGAAAGATATATCATGTTTGTCCGTTCTGTTTTGCTCTATGATTTGGAAAGGTGGCCTGTTCGCAACGAACATGTCAACAGACTTACTGTGTTTGACAACCGTTGTTTCCGCCAACTAGCCCATATTGAGTGGAGTAATCGCGTGAGCAACACGATCGTTCACGGGTGCGTATTCTGGATTGCTCAGGATGCGCGATCAATTGACGAACTACTCGCGTTGCACAGTTTGCGATGACTGAGTCACATACTTCACATACCAGCTGAGCCTATTCCGTATTGGGCGTTATCTACTGAGACCAGTACTGGTTGGGTGAAACTGCATGTTGTGGTCAGACAACGATGTGGTCACGAAATATGAAGACCCTGACTGTTCCACCGAGCAAAATGGGTAGGTATCGTCTATTTGGCTTGGGTCCTTGTGATAAGTGACATCGCTGATTAGAAACGCCGTTCCTAGTAGCAATGTGCCGGAGTCGAAGACGTATGTGTATCTATACCATTTCTGGTTCTTCTGTCTAGCTTTTATTATTATTATTATTATTATTATTATTATTATTATTATTATTATTATTCTCGATGGCCTTCGCAGTAACGTTTTTTCCGAGATGTTTGATGTCTGTGTTGACGTGAACGGCGGTTAGAGCCACACTGCCTTCTGGTCGGGCTCATGGCTGTTATGATGATGACGCAATACCCATTACTTTCGATCTAGGACACATGAATATCTAAGCAGATATAAACTCAAAATGCTCTGCTAGACAGTTCGATCGAAGGATCTGTTTTTGAGGAAATTGCCTAGGGAAATCACACTCTGGGTGTCTTCTTGTCGTCTCATCCATCCATCAGTGCAAGTTACTTTGGTCGACCCATGACCCGCTGTCATAAGCCAGGAAGTTCAATCCCGTCAGCGCTATTTAATGCGCATTTGACCTTAGTACTTTATGTAGTATCTGAGACTAAGCGTTCTTCTTTAGTTCTAAACCCTCGTCTAATTACAATCAACTCTCTGACCAGTGTCTAACGCGTGACCAGCGATCGCAGATTCCCTTAGCGTGGATTTGTACTTTAATTAATTCCCAGATGCTTTCCTACTGCTACTTCGGTGCTCGTTTTCTCTAGTTTCAAGTTCTCGTGCCGTCTACCCGATATAAACTTGCGGATAGTCCTCGCATTTTTTTCTCTATACACAATCGTTAATTCTCTCAGTAAACAAAGAATAGTTGAGGTATACCAGTATTTTATACAATGTCGTCCCCCTTAGAAAATGATTCTTGATATCTACTCCGTTGAAGCCCTTACGACTAGTCTCTAAAGTGTTCTTTGTCGCTGGTGAAGTGAACGGCAACTCGCAAAGTACCATCTTGTCAGACTCACGGCTATTTGTGGATTAATGAATTAAGGTTTCACTTCGTTAGCTCCCGCTGTCTTTTCGTTTTTACTAATTTTCTGGCGCATTATTTCTTATGTAATTTATTCTGGATGATGTAACCATAGTCAGCTGGAATCGAAGCGTTACGTTAGTACGCTTCTGTTAGTAAGCTGGCTGCACCCTGGACTAGTCGGATGTGTTATGGTTATAGGCTGACTGACTTAATATATGCCATTAGATCCAACCCTCCCGATAGGCAACCGCTAACAGTACACGGGCAGAATAGGAGACGTTTACCACTGCTTAAGTATTTTGCATCCGTCTCTAATACTACGAGCTTCGTTATTTACCCAACGTGCGATCAAGTTCATTTTTGAAGATGGAACACAGCTGTTCGTCATCCGTGGCTTCGTTCGGTAATGTCGATGTAACAGAACACTCGCCTGGATTCACATTGTTCGCTTCGCTTCTAACTTCATTGAACAAATGTCGAGATCATGCCTGCAGTTAACTACGTTTACCACACGGGCCTAAAATATAAATTCAAAAATTATACTATTTTCAGTCTCAACTGTCACTGAGTTCGCGCCCCCTAGCTACTTTAAGTAGCAGGCATTGCAGCGTACGATACAATAGTTCGTAGATATGACAAGTACTGGGTGTCAGAGTAGACTGTAAAACTTAGTTGTTGGGCCTTCTCGTCTTAACCCCGGTTAGTATTTACGGTTTACTATCTTGCGAAGGCAGCCCCAAGATAGGTGGCTGTCCATTTGACCTATTCTTCATCAGTCTTGAATTAGACAAACTATTTGAAAAGGGTGGCTTACCGCACCCATCATCATCATCATCATAGAAGGCAATGCATCAATGCTCTTCATTGATGTTTAACTGCCATGCAACCGTGGGGAAAAACAAACCTTGTACAGGAAAAAAAAGCTGAAGGGGAGATGGAGGGACCTTATTACTAAGAGTTGCTACGTCTATATTGAACCATCCAAAATCAAGGTCTACACCTCGCAAATAAACAACCGACCAGTAGATGTAAGCAAGTCGTTATCAGCAAGATAGCTTTTTTACGACCTCCAGTATTCCGCGCCATCAAGTACACTCACTTCACGGACAACTCGACTAAACAATGACAGCATTCACGCCACTGAGCTCGGTTAACCACTATCTCAAACTAACGTCGCAAGCCACGGACTCTGTGAGTTGCGAGTGCCCCAGACCGGGAGACGAATCCGATCTACAGTGACCGACCACTTCGTGTACGATCTCATTTGTCTACGCCAGGTCATCATCTGTCCACCTCGCACCCTGCGCCAGTCAGCCGCAGCGTCGGCAAACAGTGCTCACTGTGGCAAACGACTGGCTGGTATTCTTATTAGGTGACCTAACCATGAAAGTCTGTGCAAATGTAGCGACCGGACGAAAGAATTCGTTCGACAATCAGTGCCAAACACCCGCTTCCTAACTTCCTCGTTACTTACTCGCTGGTGCCACCCGATACGAGCGATTGAACTCAGACATTTGTGACCAAATATCTGAAGACAGTTCACGTCCTCTACTCTGAGCGGCCAGGTTTCACTACCGCAAACTAATACAGCCCTCACTGTTGTCTGATATACGCGACCCTTAAGCTTCAGAGTGATACCTTTCTGTCGCCATAAGTGCCTCAGATTAGTAAACGCCGCTCTAGCCTTGGAAATAGGCGCCTCTATTTCATTCCCTACACCTCCGCCTCCGCCGCCGCCGCCGCTGATGCAGCTTCCCAAGTATACAAATCGGTCAACAATCTCCATAGCTTCATTATCTAACATTAAATCCACGTAATTACAGCAATCTAACAGAAGTACTTTATATTTTGAGGCTGCAAATCGCATTCCGAAGTACTTAGCAGAACACTAAATAGCGTTCAGTGTTGTTTGTGCCCCTTGAAAGTTGTCAAACAGCAACACCTTGTGTTCAGCATAATCAAGATCGGTCAGTCTTTCACCAGATAGGAGGTCCACGCCGACATCTTATGAGTGTCGCAGACAATTCTCTATTACTTCGTCTATGACAAAATTGAACAAAAATGGGGAAGGGGGACAGCCTTGACGTCCGCCGCTCCTGGTGCCGAAACTGTCAGACAATTAACCGTAAACCGTAACCTGAGCCGAAGTATGGGAATAAAGCGCCGACAGTATGTTCATATATTTGGTCGATACACCCCTGCGTTTAAGCGACTCCAAATGTTTAGATCGATTCACCGAATCGAACGCACCTTTATAGTCGAGAAGTTCGGCGATTGTTGACGCTGTTCCAAAATTTGACGCCCAAAAACGGCGCGGTGGTTACCGGAGAAAAGATTGTGGGCTCCCCATTGTTTGTCACATAGTGAACCTTTGGTCGACGAGCCGACGACGTAATCGGCAGTCATCATCATAGATAGCAATACATCACTGATTCACACTGATGCTTAACTGCCATACAACCACGAAGGAAAGAAACCCTATATAGGAAGAGAGGAGAAAAGAAGGGGAGGAGAAGGTGACCTAACTACTAAAAATAGCTACGTCTATATTGAATCATCCAAAATTAGGGTGTTTACACCTCGCAAACAAACAACCGACCAGTAGATGTAAGCAAGTCGTCATCAGCAAGATAGCTTCTTTACGGCTTCCACTATTCCGCGCCATTAAATACACCTACTGCATAGACAACTTGGCCGAACACAGATAACATTCACGCCACTGAGTTCGATTAGCAGTTATCTCATCTAATGTCCCCACAAAATGCCACTGCAGATCATCTGCCTGATAGAAGGCAGGTAGACCACTGGTCGTTACTTTGCAACCAGTTTTATGACTTTGGAGGACATTTCAGTTTCGGCCTGAGGTTTTTTGATGCGCTTTGTAGCATCAAAATACGAACCAACTCTGAGAGAAAACTGTATTTACGCAGTTCTGATCTTGACTTTGTAAGTTGGTGACCTGCTCATTTACCCAAAATGCTGTATCAATAGCGGTAGGTCGTATGGCGAATTGAATACAAGTCATATATCTAGTACCTGAACAGTGTTCGTCTATTGTGGCCATCTGTGATGACAAAGAGTCACATATTTGAAGTTTAAAGACCGCGATTATCAGATGAGTATAGGAAAGTTGATTTTCTGCGAGTGAAAAATGCATGCATCAACAGTCTTCAGCCAACGATGTCTGCATTCAATCGCATACATGTGGTTGTTCATGCAGACACTTGCTGTCAGGGATCGAAATAGTCAATTCACTTGGTTCTCACTTATACATAGATTTAGATCGTTTTGCCGTTTCCTCATGCTACCAACTAGTCGTCTACCATGCCGAGCATTCTTGGTTGTCTTCTGGCCTTTGGTGGACAGTTGATGGCCAGGTGCGAAGACGGTTGCCATTAAGTTGGCCTCTATGGCTCCAGTTCACCTCTCTGTTCAGAATCTCGTGACTTATACAGTCTGTAGCTAGTTACCTTGTGTGAGGTGGCCGTCATTAAGATTCATTAATGTAAGTGTTGCTGTTTGACTGAACTGAACTGCTCTCCAGAGCAGTTCGGTTGTCTGTTTGCAAAATGAAACAGTTGTGATGCTGATTGTTTTAGTGTGAATGTCTTCAGAATTGAGTTCCCTCTGTTTGCTATCTATTTCCTTGTCTGAGCTAATTACACAGTACAAACATAAAAGGTCAACGTTCAAAACGTGTGCAGTTGCTTCCGTGACAGCATTCACTTCACAGTCATTCCCTTTCGTGTACAGACATAATGGGGTGGTTATGATGATGGTGTTGTTTGATTACATTTACTTTGACGTACCCCAACGAACGCGTGTTTCGAGCTTACCAGAATGCGAAGTTATTGAGTCATCTTCTGTTGCTCCATCAGTTGTTTCTTCGCGATCGGTGACGCTGGTTTCTTTGGTGCTTGTTGTCAAGCTACTTAGTGTTTGCGTAACCGTTTGTTCAGCCCATTTTGATAGGGGCTCGGCAACTGTAATGACGACTAGGTGGAGATCCACAACAATGTCCAATTACAATTACGTGACAACTGTACCGAGGTCAAAACAAAAGTTCTCAGCACACTTAGATTACGGGCGCGTGACGTGCAGCAGTTCGGAGGAATTGAGAGGCGGCGTTCCTCTGAATAACGAATCGTTGAGATAAACAATGCCGTGTAGGCTTTACACACGGCTTGTATTATCAAAAATCCAAATCACGGCGACCGTAAGGCAGAATGCTGCGTAACACAACCCTGAACTCAAGCTGGCCGTCAGTTCTGCCCCGCATTTACCCTTGTTTTCATAGATTAAGTTTGGTTCTATAACAAGTGAACGTGCTTTCAAATTAGATCTTTGAATGCTTGTTTTGTGGTTTGGTAGATTTAACACCACGAAATCCGTTCGAATGTAAATTGTATGATGACTGGTTTGTTTACCTTATACAAATTAGTAACGAGTAATCGTTTCAAATGTTCTGGTCTGTTACTTATGGTCGCATATGTTCGGTTTGCTTGTGTTCTAAAGTTTATGAACTGTAATTACTTTTAAATTTTTGCCGTCATTTCTGAATGCATGCAGTCCTTTTTTGCTTTGTTCTCGTGGTTTCTTGTTAAGTCATGATTTCGCCGAGCTATACCATGTCACATACCAGTAGATGCCATAGACAATAAGTCGAGTCGTTGTCTTTGATACTGATGGCCATCTTTTTGGAAAGTTCATTAACTAGCGAAATGCTCAAGGCTTTTCGGCCAGGACTTTGTGATCTAAGCAAGGGACATGCGATTCCTAACTTACCCTTTTATTTCAACTTCGTACATGTACGTCATGGCTTGCGGTTCAAACACGCCTCTGGTACTGAAACTGCCATTCGAACCATATGTTGTCTGTGAGAATGCGTATGTAGTGACCAGCGATCGTGTGGCTTCTGGGAGGATCTCAGCTGCAACCATGTTTTCCCGCTTGTTTGCTCTGTAGGCATGATTCTGCGTAAGTCTGCTATAAGAGGCCTCATATGAACTCAGTGTTACTTTCTTAAATCATGCGACTAATTGCTCGCAGCGAATGCTTGCCCGTGTCCTAACTACTCATCAATTATTCTATTCTTCAAGGTCGTTTAACTCGAACCTTTTCGAGCATTTTTTAACGCATTTGATGGTTCCACGCATTTTTCGCTTGACGCACTTTTGAGTGCCGACGAGTGGGTTGTAGCCCACCTCGTGCTCCTTTTCTTTCTCCTCTTGGTTGCTGCCGTTGGTCCGAGACTAGGCTAGAGCTAACTACTTATCACCTTTCCAAACATTGCTGGAAATGTACGGTTTGTTTCCGAATCCCATTGCGTTAGTTAGTTCGATGCCTGTTTTGATTGCTCATCAGGAAATGCGTTTCAAATTGTTAGTGGGCGAGGGTCTAGAACATACCCACTTGTCTACTACAGGTACATTTGGTATACATCTTATAAAAGTATTTTCATACGAATGCTTATCAAAGTCAAGTTTGTATAGTTTGTACCAGCGAGTATAAGGTACTGCTTTTGATTGTTATTGCGTGTTGTAGACATTTTCTGATCTGAGCAGGTGCGGTACAATCGACTTAAATGGTCTCAATCTTAGGCAATCGATTTTGACGGTTTCGTGTATCCTATGAGTTTACTAATCACGAACTGATAACATAACCGCCTCTCATTGTACCAACGTTATTGTTTGTTGAATGTACTTTTACGATTTTCAGGTCAGACGGTTAATACGTAAATTGTAAACCAGAGCACTATTATCACAGTTTATCGACATTCTGAACATAACCAAGCTCCTGTAAGGTCTCTTTTATGAAATCCGTTTCACGTCTGCAGTACATTGAGGGGGCGCAATGAAACGGATAGGTTCAAAAATGCGATTTATTTGATCTGTCTTACAATGTCTTGGTCGACGCTTGCTACTCGTTTGAATACGCTTAAAGGCTTGTATACCTCGATAATAATTCAGTTGTACATTCAGGAATTGAGAAACATGAAATTCGCTCCCATTTTTATCCCACGTGATTGTATTTTTGTCCTCTGATCTGTCAGTTCTCATCCTGAACCGACTCTTTGGTTTTTTAGTTGATTTGGTTCAATTTTGAGCACATAGGTTCGAAAGAGTCTGAGCAAAATTCGAACAGTTTATCCTTTTCGTGCTAGCCAGCAGATTGTAAAATCATTGCTTGACAGGAATGTGTTAACACTCGATTCTGTTGTTTTTTTTTGCTTTCGCCTAACAGTGTAACCACGTCTGTATCTATTGCTAACTATAACCAGGTAGTAATTTCCGGTTGTTATAAGATAACATGGTATCCGGCTGAGTTGCCTAGTCCGAAGTAATTGTCCTCGAATTAGATATGTCATATTTAACTCTGTTTTACAATACAGGAGTATTTACCAACTGCATCACCCATTGCAGAACTTCCTTTTGTTCGGCAACAATCACTAACTCAGGGCAACTCACCGGAATTGCAACACCATAGGAGTTATTCAGTTTACTTGCAACGGTGACTGGGTGTGTTCGATGTGCAACAACGCGTCATCAGTTGATGTCGTAAAACGTGCGCCCGGTGCACACTATCAGGGGACTAGGCCATGTCTTCAGGTAGACCGGCAATACAGTCTACCCGGAGACTGGAATAAAAATTTCCACATTCGCCTACACAAATCTGTGGCTTTAGTGTTTGCAATATTTCGGTTGATGGAAGCGTAGATTCTACGAAAAATCTTGTGTTCATGTATGAAATATATGGGTAACTAGCATTACTTAAGATTGCTTGATTATGTCACAAATGTTTTAAGTACTTTGTGATATTTTTTTAACCGGAAAACGAACTTCACTCGCTAATTATATCATGCTTCTCTGCGTTGGTTCAAGTTTAAAGTGTTTTCTCGGTCATCGGTTTTAGGTCGTTTGTTTTCCCGCCATAGGATAATGCATCTCACGTTTGTCTGTCCACTGTCTCCTTCGATTTTCTGCAAAAATACTGGCCATCAAAACAACGTTTATTCTATTGTTCCTTTGGTTCATGCCTCTAGGGAATACGTGGTTAAGCGACCTTGATACGATTGTAATTGTCTTCTCGGCTTTTACGATCACATGAATTACAGTGAGCAAGCTATTTTAAAAGATCTTCAAAATAAAACCTTGCGAGGATCTGGTGAAAATTGTTGAATTCAAGCTCTAACTCCTTGTTAGGATATTCGAGAGCAAGCACAAACACGGTGGGCTTTTGGATGAAGAAATCGGAAAGTTACCAGGCATTGTAGCGACTTACAAATACAACTCTAAAAATGAATACTTTTCCTTATGGTATCGCATTCACCGAGTACATCTATACCAGTTTTTCATGTTACTTGTGTTCATGAAACGGACAAACGTCTGATTACTTTACAAAATTATCAGACTAAAACAGTATATGATAAAAATTGAAGAAAGACGTAATAATAGGTTACAAAAACACTACTAATAAGTGGTTTGGCAGATCTATGATTTTAGATTAGACCCAACTGTGAAAAATCAGGGCTTCGGCTGGATTCGAACTAGCGACAGAAACACCATGCCTCGACGTGGCAAGCGCTCGACCAGCTGAGCTACGGAGCCACGCCAGGAGTTCAGAAATTTCACATTTGGACTCGGTTACCTACCCGTCCTACTGTCTCATTGAATCCACCAAATGATCCAGGGGATCGACTGTCCCGGTAGGATTTCACGTGCAGTTCATGCTGGAATCCACCAACGCCACCGTTGAGCATAAGAATTGTATTACTAATAAGTAGTTTGGCGGATTTATCATTTTATGGTTTTACGATTTCTGTCGCTGGTTCGAATCCAGCCGAAGCCCTGACTTTTCACAGTTGGGTCTCATCTAAAATACAGAAGCAATATTTCAATCCATCGATATTATTTCAAAAACCTGTATTCTTTATAGGTATGAGAATCATGGTTGGAGATGAGAACTGGACCCAGGGTGCAGGTTTCTTAAGTTTTTATCAGACTGTCCCTCTCTAGTGCTCTGGAGAATACGTTGGTAATTGTGTAAACTTAGTCCAATCAATAACTTGGTTTATATGCCCTCAATGATAAATTATGGTACACTATTCACGGGGAAATCAATCAATTTAATTACAGGTGAATTACAGAATCAGTGTCCAGGGGGTTGTTCACTGTTATCGTCTAGGTGAGAAACTGCACATATTATAGAGTTTACTGATTAACTTCGATTGTCTGTGTTTTAGTCCATAAAATTCGTTTGACTTTACTAACATGCTACGTTACCTGATTTTGTGTTCTAGGGTATGGAGTATAAATTAAATTGCACACGTTGGAAATGTTTTCAATGTGAACAAAAATTAGACATTTTTGTTTTCTAAATGCGGTCAACTTTTCCAGTCCAAAGCAACAATCTCTATTGCTGACTATAATAAAAGTTTGGAAACTGAAACCTATTAATACTAGCCTTGTCTAAACTGTACATTTTCGCGTGGCTTTCAATGTAAACCACAGTGACGCTACATTCATCCATCCACGAATATTCAGATTCAGCTGTAATTTGCTGCACATTGTTTGCTAAGTATTGCGGATGAACTTTGGTCCAGTATATTTTTATGTTACCCAGGAATCGTCTCACGTTTTTTTCTTTCAAATACGTTCTTGTAGCTTAGTTCCTCAACAAGCTCTACTAAAACCATTATCATCTCGGATGACTTCTCATTCTGAATTCTCCAACACTTAACGAAATATTTTTGATCCCTCAATCTATAATCTTCCCATGAATTTGATGAATGAATCACATTTCGTTGATAGAATACCTGACAGTTCCCATCGGCTTCGACTAAAGACTTACGGATTTTTCTGGAATTTCTAATTTCTTAAATATTTGTACCACGTTTTTTCACTGTTGTCTCGTATCGCATGTCTCGTTTAAATGTAAGCTTATTCCTGTTTCCAGACAACGTCTGTCTTATTTGCCCTTGATCAATGACCTTGCCGCTATGTTGCCACAATTGTTTGAATAGATCATTTTTACTCACTCGACTGCTGCAACTATATACTGTTAAATTTAGGTCGGTATCAAACTCCAGGGCTTGGTCGATGAAACTTTGCTGTCTAATTTCGTAGCAGCGCTATCATATCACCAGTTGGAGCTCCATGTATACAAGCTCGGTTTTGTTAACTGTAAGGATGACGTATTCTTTACACCTGTCCATAACGAGCGTCTCCGCCGGTTGAGTGTTATTTGAATTTTTTTTTATCGCATTTTTATTACGCGGGTTATAACAAACTTGTACCGTAGATGACTGGTTACTATAATAAAACGTCACGGCACACTATATGGAAAGTTTTTATTGAAACTCAGCACTTACAATTGAGAAGGACGAGTGAATAGTGCGACCAATCTGGCATATGTTAACACACGCGTGCGTTTGCGTTCGACCAGTCTGGAATCATTGGATCGGTCGGGTATACAAATCATTTGCGGTCACACTGTGTACCAAACACACGAGGCTGTACTCAACTGGAGTGTGATGTACAGGGCGAGGCAAAAGTGCATATGAAACTGTCCGGATTTTAGACATCAGGCGATCGTGTACTCGCCAAATGGTGTATTTGTGAACTAGAAGTGTCAAATTAGCAGTATGTGCACTATGATATGTCCGTTGTTTTGTGGCTCACAACACTGTATGTGGACAAAGTAGTGTCATGCTTAAGTGAATGCCCTAGAATGCGCCAAATATACATCACAGCTTGATTGTTGGAATTTGTCCTGCTCTTTCTGTTGTCGTTCCTGGGATTCTTCTCAGCTTGAATCCTTAACAAGTTGCTCTCCTCATTTTAATTTTGTCATCTGCATACACACCCTTATTCAGATATTTCAATACAGTTAGAGTAGCTTACATTTCACAAGTTGGTGAAACTTTACAATGCTTATGCACATCTGACTGTGTTGGGCGGTATTAAAATATGGAGTTGACAGTGAAACATTTGGTGGATTTTGGTCGCAAACGGTCGTAGCTTTTAATTTCTTGTGAACGTTTCAACCGGTCTCTAAGACAAAAAAGCACTGAAGTGGAGTTCCGCTCATTCTAAAGCTGGCTATCAGTCCGTACCCTTGCCACTACAGGGATTTGTATCCTGACAACGCTTTGATGGGGCAACTGTGTTGATTGTTGTACTGTTGACTTCACCTTAGGCGTGATCGAATTACCTCGTGAAGAGGTTAAGCTTGCAACTACTGGAACATTCAACCTAAACTGCTGATCCGGGTTATACTGTGTACACCAGCGCAGCATGAACAAATTGTATTTCGTTTATACATACTCTCCGTCATTTGCGACGTCCATAGAACTTATGTTCGAATGGATAAGAACTCTGACTCGTAACTTGAACGGTAGCCAGTGTGGTCTTTGTTGAGACTACCTCTACTCAGTGAGTGCAAACAAAGGCGAAGTGGATGTGGGGTCTCGCTTTGAGTATGAGAAACATGATACTCTCAAGTCTGTCCAACGTAGCACGTTTTAACTGTACCTACTTTTACCTTTTCTCGAACCCGGTCTCTATACGTCTCTTGTTGATATGTACCGTTAAATATAGCATATATCAAAATATTCTTACTCTCACTGGTCACGACTCCCAGATTTTCCTCTGTGCACAACTGTGAAATGTTGATCAGACATTGTTTCGGCTCGGATCAGGCCGTTACATTTGTAAGCGTTTAGTCACTGGTACTAATTGATCACGTCGCCTTGTTTCGAGGGTTAGATATGTGTACAGCACAGATATTTATTCAATGTTGATTGGATGCATGCAGTCCAAATCCTGACCTGTCACTACTGTGCCATCTCGATGCGTCGAGGTTTGTGATTTTTTCACGCTAGCTTTCGCATCGATCTGTTAAATAAAAAGCAAAAGTTACGGATTTTGACAAAAATGCATCAGAACCACATACTACGCAAAACTCAGTAGCCAAACCTGTAGGTGTATCGTGAAAAACAGTCCCAGGTGACACCGAACAGGCATGTTGTCACATTGAGAGTGAGTCTTTTCAAAAACATGTTACTTACCAGTTGACCTAATAGTTGACGAGGTCATTTGACCAGTTCTTAGGTGGTTTGTGCAAATGTGTGCAGACGTGACAAAATACTTGTCGTTGAGATCGTTATTTGGAGAAAAACGAATCTCGCCAGCTTGCAACAGTTTTAAACATCTAAAGGATGATCTCCTTTTCGGAAGATTTGTAATGTGTTGGATCTATACAAGGTAAGCCTAATCATTTATATAAATTTTCAGCAGAACGATGGCGACATGTGAAATGTCTCGCACGATGTAGTTGGCAGTCTTGCCCAGTCTTCTACTGGATTACAACGCGTGTTGATGAAATCACACTATACCATCGTAGTTTGTCGACGAAACCGTTGGCAACGAGCCATACGAAAACATTGTGGTCGAAGGTTTTTAAAGAAGCTGACATGAATGTTGTGTTGTTACACAACCGGAGAGTCGTATCTGCCTTTTGGTTATCGGAAAGTGTACAAATCCGTGATGGCTCCCTAGTCTGGATATTAACTACTTTTCAAACTTGCACAGTCCTCCCCGGAATGCATTAATGACTCGTTCAATGATTATCGTCTGTTAATCTGAGATAATCAATAAACCAAATGTGGGGTTACATCGAATTCTGCAGCTTTTTTGTTCAGCGACACTTTCTACAACAGTCTTATTGAATCTTAACGTCGAGTCGTTTTCTTGTCTCCAACCTTCACCTCTGTTCTGCATTTTTTGGATCAAGACCAGCTAATAAAGCGCCACAACAACTACGGTAGTCAATTTGGATCTGTTTAAAGTAGTCATACAACAAGTTATTTTTGATTCTACCTGGTGGACAACTAGGATGATATAACTTGTTAATAAACTAGCCAGATGATGAATAAACGACGACGGAATAAGTCAGAAATCTCCAGAATAATAGCCAGAAACATGCTGTGGCAAATAAGCTTGTTTCCGTTTATTCATCATCAGGCCAAATGCGTAACGTTTATATGGAACGGTGTTGTTAAGGCAAAACTTTGCTTGCAAACATCATTTTGATGAAGCCTGAAAATGGCTTACTAGAAAAAGCCATTCGGGGACGTGTTTGTAAACAATATTTGGTTGTTAAAGACACCGCAGTTGTGGAAACATACCCGAGGTCGGTTGTGTCAGACCTGCTACATTTTAGATGTGCACCAATGGAATCTAAGTTGTATATAGAAATCAGGATACGTAGTTTATGAGAACACTACAAAAAGTGTATGTTGTAACTCGATATACGGCCTACGAGCTCGTAAACGAAAACAGAATAAAGATCAATGAAACGGAGGATAATAGCATGACGAATAACGGTAATGGACAACGAGTACGGACCATACGCGATCAGTTAGTCTCTTCCCATCCACCCAAGGCTACCGCATCAAAACAGAGAAAAAGACTGGCCTTCGAACAGAGCTTCTTTATGTCGCTTAGCCCGAAGACAATATGGTCACAAATCCGTTCGTATTTATAGAGTTTGCGACTGGCAACATCCAGGGTCAAAGGGAATGGAACAGATAAAAATCTAGACAGTACAGACTAGGCGTGTAGTCGGGATGATAATATTTATCACGAGGGCTTAGGCCGATTGTGAAGTTCGGAGCCGTGCACGACCATGGCAAAGATAAAGGTCACTGACATGTGAACTTTGTCACTTGTGGTCACACAGTGTTTCCGGGGAACTGGCAACTTCCCCCACAGTGCGTATTATGGGTGTTACAAAGGAGAAGCCGGAGCTTACATAGATACATATTTCAAACCTTACATTGTGTGAACGACCTATCCGGACAGCACTTTAATTTCGAACTGGACTAGTCGAAAGGTTCATTTGAATGCGAAGACTACAGTCTAGTTTGAGTGGTGTTCAATATGAAACAGTCTGCATCCCCGAATTTTTTTTTACTGATCTTTATTTTTGGTTCGGAAATTTCATTTATTTACATACCACTTATAAATGGATCTTTTACCAAATGCCCTCAAATGCAACAGACTTTAGAATGTAGCACCTGTGAGACGTAACTTTTGATAGACCTGAGTGTATATTGTACTCACTATTTCGTACCCTTTCGGCCGTAACGAGTGCAGACTAGCAACTCGTGAGAGACTGTCCATCAAGACGGTCAAGTTAGCCCTTACTTACATCTGAAGATATTTGTTTTAGAGATGGTAAGGATCAAATATGTACTGTATATAATAATGTATCAAACTGAAACAAACGGAGTATACCTCGGTCAGTCGTTTAGCATGAAAGAAGCTCACTTCAATATACCATGACCTGACATTGGAAGTCGTTCACTGATCGTTCAGATAGCCGTACTGCTTAGATACCCCGAATAGCATCAATGAGTGTTCCAGATTAGATACCCTAACGCTGAAGAAATGCCGGCTTGTTCAGTGTTTCACATTTGACAGGTGACCTCGTTGACCGACTCGGACTAGGCATACGAGTGTGCCTAGGAGAATACACCTGCTGGTGTATCACTTTTTGAGTCAGAATGAGCCAACTCTGGAATATCAACCGTACACTCAGAATTGATGCAGTATAAGCAACCTTTCTGAATAAGAAATTGGATGAAGCGTTAAGCTGTACTCTACTATCGGATACCTTAAATA